>OY982578.1:5856072-5897184 GCA_963859945.1 Euplagia quadripunctaria | reverse complement strand
ATCGCGGAATTTCAAAAAGTCTTCATACCAATCCCTACTAGTGTTTGCGACGGCAATCGCTAATATTGAAGGAGGCTGAGGAATGGGAGTATCTTCGAGAAGCGCTTCCAAATACTGCGCCTGAAAAAAAAAATGCAAACTTAGGCTGCCGAATGTCTAAGTCAGAAGTAACAGTGATTTATTATTCCTTTTTGACTTTTTTACCATAAATACTTGAATCCAATCCCAAGGGGTCCCAAAATAGCAAAGGAATATTTCTGAAGCTGAACTTTAAAAAAATATTATCCATCACACCTGTCGCATAGATCATCAGACAAGCTGGATATATTGGGCATGATTCCACAAAATTCACCTGCTATCTTATGTGATTTTAGCAATTTAGCACACCTATACGTATGTTATAAACTTACATAATTTGTATTTCCAATAACGTTAATATCGTTGATAGGTTGGTTTTTCGCGTGATCAAACCATCGTTGAAACATCTCTTCCTGAAATGGCAACTTAAGCTGGCCTGCCGCTAGCGCCGCTGAGTACTCACCCTGTTCAAGAAGTAAACAAGGTAAAGACCAAGAAAGAAATTAAAAAAAAACCCTACCTCTTATATCTAAAAAAATCTATCTTTTAGAACAGCATTGATAAATAACCAATGACTGAAGTCACATTTAGTAGGAAATAATTTAAGCTACAGCAACATTTATAAAGCAGAATCCCTCGGACGGAATCCCATCGGAATGACGGTTTGCCTTCCCTTTTTATTTCAATTGATTGAGATAGCTACCTATCTCAAATCTTCTAAGTTAAATTATAGAGGTTTATTTACCTATAGGGGTTTGATTATAAAAATACTTTTGAAACTGACCTGAATATCTCGCACAATTCCAGGAACAAATTTTCCAGCTCCTACAAAGGTCATGGAAGGGTGATTTATGTTCACAACTTGATTGTACAATGGTAGTACATATTTCTTTGTTGCTGTTACCCCGGCTGACTGATAGTTCAGGAACGGAAAGCTGAACGTATAACCTGTACAAAAAAATATGGTCAATTCTTCTTCTTCTAAGGTTTACCTTCGTGAAATAGAATAATCTTTCGTTAGACCGGATGTTTGGCCACCTGCACATCAATTTTCAACTTCTACTGAGTAATTTTCAATTTACACATAATTTTCAAATTCAAATTCAAAATCATTTATTCAATTAAGACACTAAGTGACATTTATGAACGTTAAATTGAAGATACTGTTAAAAATCATAGATCGACGCAAACAGACGCCACAGCATGTACTGGATTGTCGAGGTAAATTAGGTGAAAACACCAAAATCTACTGCCTGCTTGTGTCGATCTATAACTTCCAGTTTCCAAAATGCGTAGAGCCTTATGAGAAGAATACTGGCAAAGAAACTCATGGCCACTCTTTTTACAAGTCAGATCTTCAGGTATAATGGTATTAGTGTTACATAAAAGGTAAACATGATGCAAGCTGTTGCCACCTGAATTTCATTTTATTGAAATGCTCCAAAAGCTAACGTACAAATAAAAAATATCACTCAGTGATACTGTTGAAGGTTTGAACCTATTAAACATAGAAATCATTCAAGGTGCAATCAGTTACAAAGTCTACTGTTAAAACTAATTCGTGACTGGATTAAGAGGCTAGAGCTGCAGTTAAACGAACCAAAATAATAGTATAGGCTAAAGTATCGCTGACTAGGCCGACCAGTCACCCCAAGCAGCACCCGTTCACGAGTATGACGCATGGACCAGCCATCGTGTCCTTCGCCATATCTGAGGGAAAGAAACGACCCGCCCCATGACGACGCCCCAAGCAATGACATTTTAGTGAGCATGACGAACCATAGTCGAGATACTGATAAAAATCACTACTAGTCAAAAATACCATAACGGCTAATAATAAAATTTATAGAACTTTTTTGCATTTAGCGATCGATCTACTCCCTCCTTTGCTGAGATTACCAGAAGACAAAGCGCATTTAAAATTTTCAAATATTATTACATCTCATACAGCTTCGATCTACATGGAAGCCAGTGTTTAATATGATAATTATGTTAGTTTAACTTACCTGTACAAAGTATGACGACGTCGAATTCCTCAACGCTGCCGTCAACAAAAACAGCGCCAGTTGTGTTGAAATGTGTTAAATCCGGTTTCATTATGTAATTCCCCGGGACATCTGGCAACTTGTACATGAAATGATGGCTATGCAATAACTTGGTAGTTATGTTGACCAGTTGTGTGATGACGTCGAGCCCTGATGGGCCAGCTCCCACTACTAATACGTTTAGATCACGAAAATCTTCGGCATCTTTGTAATCGTGGCTGTGCAGTATTTTTCCTGGAATGATCATTTTAGATATTAACGGACGCGTTAAACTTAACCTAGCAAGAAAGCGCGCGGTCAGCAGGACGAAATGTGGCTACGAACACTATCCCTCCAGCATGGAGCTCTGACGAGCGATCCTATTCCCAAACGGAAAAAAACACTCCGGTAGAAGTGATGCTTAACCTTGGTACTCTGTGTAAGAAAGATGTTTCCCTATTTGAGTTCCGGGAGTAAAAGACTGAACCAAAAGCGTCTCTGCCTTTACTTATCGCCTTGTTTCGTATTGCCAACCCTTTCCTCCTTTTCCAAAGAACTGTGTGAACAAAAAATACAGAATCTCTCTGTACTGTAGAGGTGTTTACCCAGCCGGGTGGCTTTGTGTTGGTTAATAAGATTGACTGAACTCTAGGGTGTATGGTTATCAATGGTAACAGCTTGGAATCAATTAACATTTTACCTTTTTTAACATTTCTTGCCCTTTAAAATGAGACGGAATTACGGTAGTTGTGCTGTCTAATCACGATCCTAAGTGATGTAGAGGTGCTTGCCTATATAGTTGGCTTTGTATTTGTGTTGTCAGTAAAATTATCAGAACTAGGGTTGGTACCGCTAAACGGTTGCCCTCAATTGACATATTACCTTTAAACTCTTCTTAACCTTTAAATTAGGGCAGAATAATAATAACTTGAGACACCTACACACGGTCTTCTGATCCCAAACTTGACAGACCCTGTATGTACTATGGTAACCAGACTGCTGATAAACATCAGTCTGGTTACCATAGTACAGGCTGACATATCACTAAGTCCATACAATAGATAAATTAGACCCATTCATAGAACAAATGATCGTACTCATCCCACAATTACTTGTCCTGGCTGGGAATCGCACCCAGGAAAGTCGAGTATCTTGTGTATATATTGGTCAGTAAAATCGCCAGAACTTCATTAAATAGCGTTGACACCGCTAACCGCTTGCCATCAATTAGGAACATATTACCTTTAAATTCTTCCTGCCCTTTAAAGTGAGGTATGTTTGGTGAGCTGTACTCCCCCGTGGCTACGACGACAAAGTCGCATTCTTCTGTCACATTCTCCCTGGTATCAGTCTTCATATACGTGACATTCCAGTTGTCGCCTGCCCATTGCACCTTGGTTATCAGACTTTGGAACTGAAATAAGTAATTTTAGGTAGATTTCGAAGAAACTCTACGTATTGGTTTTGTACCAGTTGTCGAGTTTCCAAAAATTTCTTCACAGGAGGTCTAGTTATGATCCCTAGACCCCAAAACAACTACCAGTTAAAAAGTTTGTATTTATATGTGTGTATGTACCTCAATTTTACCGGCACGACAGAGGTCGCAATTATGCACCGATTGCTTTCAAACTTGGACGAAAAATCGACAGGCAAAAATTAAGGTTAAGTTCGTGAATGGGGGATATTCCCCCAAAGGGGGGGACTGGGGGCATACGAAATCTACGTCTGCGGGCCTGCTGCGGGCCCGGATTTTTTTATTGTAATTAGTTGTGAGTAGTTGAAGTAGAATTCCTGGAAGTCAATGTTATGATATACGATATTATACTTAAGTATCGAAATACTAAGTTCAGGGGATAACTGTACATATTCATAGTAGGTAATAATGATATGAGAATTATTGTCTGGCCTGTTGGTCTAATGGTTAAACTAGCGACCCTGTCTGCTGAGCCAGAAGTCGTGGGTTCGATTCCCACCCCGGAAAAATAATTGTGTGATGAGCATGATCATTGTTCACAATTACATTACATATTTAGAAATATAATACGGCTGTTTGATCCTAAACTAGGCAGAGCCTGTACTCTGGTAACCAGACTGCTGATAAACGTACTTATATGTTTATCAGCAGTCTGGTTACCATAGTACAGGCTCTGCCTAGTTTAGGATCAGACGACCGTGTGTGAGATTGTGAAGTTATTATTATTAAAAATCGTGTTTGTACTGTGGCAGCTCAAAGTCTGAATATACAAGTTTCCCCTATACATACCTTGATAATATATATAACCGTTACGTAGATGCTCATTACATCATATACACGGGTGTTCAGAACGCAAGCAAACAAAAGCCAGCAGGGGTACTGTTGCCTGTACGCCCAGGAGTACTGTTGCACTCTCTTGGGAGGACCACCACCACCAGCGTACCAACTAGAGTTTGTGACTACAAAAACGTTTGTCGAAAATCCTAAGTTTGCAAGCAGTATAGAACCTCTTAGTCTTAGGATTGATTTTACGTGTTCCTTGTGTTTGACGTGACTTGTGTGTTCTATTGTCTGTTGTACATAGGCTGCACTAAAAGTATCGGGAATGGAATATTTCCACTATTCCTATCATATTAAAATCTTTTTAATTGAAAACTCCTTGGTTTTAAAAATCGAATACCATTTATTTATTTAAAAAAAGATTCTCGGTCTTCTCACAAGGTCTTCTCAAACTTGTTTAGTCGTTGAGAAAATGGAATTGACTCGAGAAAATTCAAGGGCGATGATTTATTATGACTTTCGAAGCGGTTTAACACAAACACAGTGTATTGACCGGATGCTTTCTGCATTTGGTGATGAAGCCAGATCCAAAACCACAATTTATCGCTGGTTTGCTGAATTTCAACGTGGACGTGTCCAGCTCAGTGATGATCCCCGTCAAGGTCGTCCAAAAACTGCAGTCACCCAAGAATACGTTGATGCTGTGCGTAAGCTGATTGAGGAAGATCGACATGTGACATACCGCGAAATTCAGGCAAATTTAGACATTGGCATGAGTCAAATACAAATAATCTTGCATGAACAATTAGGTGTAAAAAAGTTGTTTTCCCGATGGATACCGCATTTGCTCTGTGAAGAGCAAAAAGCGGCTCGCGTTACTTGGTGCGTCAGAACTCTCGAAAGATTCCACGCAGGATCCTCAAATGCTGTATACAACATTGTATCAGGTGACGAATCCTGGATATACGCGTACGAACCCGAAACAAAAAACCAGTCACGAGTTTGGGTGTTCGAAAATGAGTTAAAGCCAACTAAAATTGTTCATTCACGGAGTGTTGCAAAAAAAATGGTGGCCACGTTTGTCTCCAAAACCGGCCATGTTGCGACTATTCCTCTTGAAGGACAAAGAACGGTTAATGCAGAATGGTATGCTAGCATTTGTTTGCCACAGGTTGTTTCCGAACTCCGTAAAGAGAACTGCAACCGCCGCATCATCCTCCATCACGACAATGCGAGTTCTCACACCGCGCACAGAACAAAAGAGTTTTTAGAGCAAGAAAACATAGAATTATTAGACCATCCGCCGTACAGTCCCGACCTAAGCCCTAATGATTTCTATACTTTCCCTAAAATAAAGAATAAATTACGTGGTCAGAGATTTTCATCACCTGAAGAAGCTGTAGACGCCTACAAAACGGCCATTTTGGAGACCCCAACTTCCGAATGGAATGGTTGCTTCAATGATTGGTTCCATCGTATGGAAAATGTGTCAAATTTCGCGGAGAATACTCCCAAAAGCAATAAATACATTGTTAAATAGTAATGTTGTGTCACTTCCTTGATTCCCGAAATTTTCAGTGTAGCCCACGTATTATAAGAAATCGTTTGACGAGACTTGTTTGTCATTAAAAAACAATAACTTTTACGACTTCTAGGGGTCGGTAAGGTAGGTATTTTATTTAATAACTAGCAACCCGCCCCGGTTTCGACGGGTAGCAAAGACATCGTCAACAATCATCATCATATTTCAGCCAATTTACACAAGACCTTAACAAATTATATACCTAAACCTTCCTCATGAATCGCTCTATCTATTGGTGAAAACAGCATGAAAATCCGTTCAGTAGTTTTTGAGTTTATCGCGAATAGACAGACAGATAGACGCGGCGGGGGACTGTTTTATAATATGTAGTGATATAGTGATAACACACCTGAATATTTTTCATCAAATCGAAGTGCCTAGTAAAGGCCAGTATATATTTGTAGACGCAGCTCCCCGTGAGATATGAGGCGGAACCGTCTGGGAACGGAAATCCGGAGTATTCCATGGACGGAGTTATTGTATTTGTTCTGAAACACGAATCCATTCATTTAACATTAAATTTATGGCGATATGACAACCTTTGGAAAGGTATTTGGTCCATCTACATATATGTCTGTTACATTTATAACTTTATAATTCTTAGCAGTTGAGATTAAATCGGAAGTCATTGACCTCATCTTTGTCAGTTTACTAGTTGGACTGCGATTTCATCCGCGGTAGGTACATAAGTATTTTACATTTCAAGCAGCCAATTTTGTTCAAAACTATTTCTAAAGTAAACATGTTTCCGTTTTTTAACTATTTTATGACTTTTCATCAATGGATTTCTTATCGTTATTGGTATTTAAGCTCACCTCATATTTTTATACGCGCTTGTAAACAAGGGCAATCCATCTTCATCAGTGCCAACATTAGGATCGAACCTCCAGGTGCCTCCGATGTAGCGGGTAGCCTCAAACACTGTGAAGTTGAGACCGTAATCTTTCATATGCCGAGCTGTGCCCAGGCCCGAATAGCCAGCTCCGATGATACATGCGCGAGGCGCTGAAACAGGCTGGAGGAGTCTTAGTCAGGCAAGCATTATACTCTATCTGTGGTAATTCATATCTCTTTGAAGTTAGTGAATAAGAGTAAGTAATAATATTTAATAATTGTCATTAGTATAAAGAAATTAATATACTCAAACATGTTATTTGCAGCCGATGCAGAATAATAATTATTTAAGACGTTACATAGCGTTTTCAAGACACAAGCTAAGAAAATGCTAACTGACATATCATATAAAATCATTGACATGAGAAGGCTCTCAAAATAAACCCCCATGAAACTGTATAACTTATTTAAATGTTCTTAGTTCTTAGGACAGATCAAATTACATAAATAAATACATAGATCTGTAAGTAAGGCTTCAAAAAGGACGAATGAAAGACGATGTGATGATTGTAGCACAGATACGATTGTTTGGATTATGTTTGGTGTAACAAAAATGAATAGGATAGTGTATTCTTCATCCTCTGCGCCTTTTCCCAACTAATTTGGGGTCGGCTCTCAGTCTAACTACGAAACGGCCGAACTTCGATGTGAAGCGACTGAGTAAATATATTACAAGAAAAAAAAACTCCAGTTACAGAAAAGATGAGAAACGTAAGTCTGTCCTGATATGACATGTAATGAGAGGAATGAGGATGAGAGGAATATTGAAAGGAGTGTACAAATGGGGTGTGTAAGACTTTGACTGTTTAAGTATAGAGGAAGAACTAAGAAACTTCGAAATTACTGTGTCATGATATTATGTCCAGAAAGGGTGCGAGTTTGGTGAAGACGGCTGACAGAACTTTGTGTGGGTAAATTACATATTGCGATGACCCCAAATCACTTTGATTACAAAGCAGTATCTTTGTAATCAGAGTGATTTGGGGTCATCGGGTTTTAGACTATTTCTTTATTCACAAATAGCCATTATAAATTAATGGTTTAAATGGTCGCCTTGTCACTACGCCGCGCAGAGTGTTGTGGTTTCGATTCCCACACGGGACAAATAAATGTGTGATCCAGAAATATAGTTGTCCCCACTTTGGGTGTTATTTGTATTCTTTGTTTCAATATTTGTATAGTAAACCGTCACACCGGATTCATTCCTAATACCGAAATTGTCTTTTTATATTTAACTAGCAACCGGCCCGGCTTCGCACGGGTACAAATTATACACCAAAACCTTCCTCATGAATCATTTTGTCTATTAGTGAAAACCGCATGAAAATCCGTAAGTAGTTTTTCAGTTTATCGCGAACAGACAGACAGACATATGCGGCGGGGGACTTCGTTTTATAATATGTAGTGAAGATAGAAATTTATATTCTAAGGAATAAAAATTCAATTCAATTCAATGGTCAATTTAGGTACATTTGTAAATAAATCGTATATAATGAGAGTCGGCATTCTTCCTACAACCGTCTTTGTCTTCGCAATGTTAAGCCTATGTCGACTTGACTTGACTTTTATAAATATTTTAAAATCTTTGTTCTCAGTTCGGTTTTATTTAGAAAATCTTCCTTCTCCTTTCTTACTTGGGTTATTCCTTCCGAGAAATAAGAGATTCATAGTAAAGTATATATACGGCTTTGATGAAATGTTATTATTTCAAGAAATCATAATCTAACCTTCATAATTTTCCCACAATAGATTGGTAAACAAGTGGGACCAGTTTGTCGTGTGTTAGGGGCCCTCCATTAATCACGTGATGTTTATGAGCAACTTTTTACCCCCCCTCCTCCATCCTCGTAATACGTTTCCTGTTTCTTATATAACTTCAATCTCAAGCACATAACCTTCAATGTTATTATGCTTAATAATTATCTGATTTCGAGTTGCTTATCTATTTAATTTGGTCAAAATGTCCTGAATTTATAGAATATTCTGTATGGTGTCAATATGTGATTAGTTCTAGACCGGATAGTTCATTAATTTCAGTTATTAATGACACTAAATGTTTTTTCCATCTACATGTAAAAGCCTTAGTCGGGTTGGCACTTCACAAATGGAGTTTTTTATCAGCTACTGACATAACCTGTCGTGACAAATGATGAATAGTCAATTACACTGTGAAGTTTTTTGTGAACCCTCTTTTTTTTGTTCTAAAGCCAGCTTTTGGTTTTGTGGAATGTTCGAACGGTACCAGTTTTAGTAATTAATACAGTCCTAAAACATAGCGCGACAAACAGAATCGAAGATGATAACTTTGGACCTAAGAAACGCCAATTGCCGACAATTCGGATATCGATATCTGCGATACTTAAAATAGTTTTGAGATATATATTATGAATTATACAATGGATGGACCGACGAACTACTTAGGTAAAGAGTCGTTGGATGAAGTTTTTCTGGAGATCTACGTATGTTCAGTAAAGGAGTTCTCATGACTACGAATGTGCATTTACTTAAAAGTGCAACATTATTTCAATTTAATTTTATGCGATATTATTTACCAGCGATTAAATTTTATTGTTTTTAAAAATGTAAACCTACAGCCGAATTTCGAACTCTGGCAGACTATTAAATAAAAAATATTAGAAGAAGATACTTACTTCTGTGTTCACATCAACCACTTCCAACAACAAATTTAGTAAACACAAGATATTAACACACTTTCGGTTCGCCATTTTTGTTTTGGATTAAATAGTACACAATTAATTGCGATCAATTGCTTGCGGGTTCGAACCCCACCCAGTGCACTACCGACTTAAACCCACTCCTAACACAAACAAGCTTAGCTGGAGAAATTAAGAAGAATTCTAGTAATATATATCTAACCTACGTTTATAGTATTCTTTAAAAAAGTGATAATTGATAGGAAATTAGAAGCACATAGATGTGCTTCTGCCAATCAGATGCGATCGGCGTGGCTCAAAGGCTCTACACTACTGAGATTATGTTTACTACCCATGGTGTAGTAGGAACCATTCTACGACCTTAATATACGAGGCTAAGTGATCGCTTCACAAGCGATTACGTTAACGTCTATTGCCTAATGTGCAAAGGGATTACATAAATGAAGAAAGTTGTCGATGCCATTTATATTTATTAATAAAAGATAAGTATATGTTTTCTCACCTTCGTACTTCTAAGCCAAGGAATAGTTTTACTTGTAAGTGACGTCGGAATATTTTTAAATTATAATAATTCCTGCTTTATAAATCATCATCTCACTAATATCCCACTAATATTATAAATGTGAAAGTTTGGATAGATGGATGGATGGATGTTTGTTACTCTTTCACGCAAAAACCACTGAACCGATTGCGATGAAACTTGGTATGTAGATAGCTGAAGACCTGGATTATCGCATAGGCTACTTTTTATCCCGATATTCTCACGGGATCGGGACTTACGCGGGTGAAACCGCGAGGCGCTGCTAGTTGTTAATAAACCTTAGATTTTTACACCTACCGCTAAGATGGGAAACGAGTAGGTATACCTGGTAAAATACTTTGATCCGGTGATCGAATGACGGATTGTCCTTCCCACCTCTACTAGACCGTCTGGGTCTACCACCTTTTATATTTTACTAGCAGCGCCCCGCGGTTTCACCCGCGTAAGTCCCGATCCCGTGGGAATATCGGGATTAAAAGTAGCCTATGCGTTAATCCAGGTCTCCAGCTATCTACGTAGGTATCAAGTTTCATCGCAATCGGTTCAGTGGTTTTTGCGTGAAAGAGTAACAAACATGCATCCATCCATACATCCATCCATTCATCCAAACTTTCACATTTATAATATTAGTGGGATTTCATTCCGTTGCCGGTCAGGATTACGGGCTAAGTCCAACGGAGGTGCTTGACCATGCGTGAGATGTGCTACACCGTGTCTGAATCTCCAAGAAAGACGGAAACCATCGTACCTTATAAACACTGCTTTAAATTCTTAATAGATACCTATAAAGAATTTAAAGCAGTGTTTATAAGGTACGATGGTTTCCGTCTTTGAGTTAACTGTTTACAATCAGTTGGACGGTCGGCTTATTTGTCAAGTTATTATAAAATAGTGAAGAAAAGTCCCAAGTTATGGGACACTTCCGCAAAGCACTATCGATAGCATTCCTGTCTCCCCGAAAGAAAATAGTGAGGCGTATTTCTTCCGGGCTTTTACAGAATTTACTGTGTAGACATTTTTGACCCACGTATCATATGTCCAACATGATACCTATGGCTCTGGTATATCTAGATATACGTCTATCCGATATATGGCTTATCTTATCTGTGGTCATACATATTGAATTTTCACTTAGGACTCAATTGATTTTCATGAATTGAACGAAACGCTGCTTCCCTTTTTTTGACATTTCGTCTATCTTTGCAATACATGATATTTATTACAAAGGTAGTTAGATCAGCAAATTTAAGTTGGGGAGGGTGTATGAGTAGGGTCGAAGGTATTCCGTGTGTTTCGGCTTCTTATAGGCGGCGAGTGATGAACATTTATATGAACAGAGAATGATTAAAATATCCAGTATAGATTGCGAACGTATCGTGTTTAAATGTCTCTTTTTCTCTCTTCGTATATAAAGAGTGCAGGAGTATTTTAATGACAGAGTTTCTAGAATTCGTTCTTTTTTTAAATCTCTATTTAAATGATGGCTGCTTTTTTTAAATTTTATAAAGGAAATGTCAGTCGTTCAGTTCTACGTAATAAGAGGGGTTAGAAAGAAATCTAACACATATTTATAATTTTTTTTATTAATAACATATTAATAAGATAAATAGTATTTACCTCATAGTCATGTATATCAAATCAATCTGTTTAGTTTTTCTGGAAATAGATACAGAATTGTTAATACATTCTAGTCTTCGTGATGTTGATTTTGTGTCCAATTAATCAATGATTTACCTAGAAATTGTATACAATCTGGCAATTCTGAAACTGCTATTGTTATTAATTATTTTCTGTGATACAAAAAATAAACGTTTTATACATCTAAAGGACAGACTTTCTTTTGTGGTTTGTAAATCATTTCATATTCAGTATCACTTAGTAAGTTTATTTGATAATTGCGAAATGTTAAAAATTCCAAATACCAGATTTCTATGTGGTTTTGTAGGATCGTTGTGAACACTGGCGGTGGGCGGGGAATATCTGTTCCGTTGAGAAGTGTTTCCATATAATTGGCCTGTAATTAAAAATATATATATCTTAATAAACAATAATTATATTTGTATGTAATATGTTTATAAGTTATATAAATATAGTATTAGTACACCACAGACTACCCTCAATTTTATTTGAAAATATCATGTAAAAATTTACTCTCATCATGTTTTAATAACTCGCCAAAAGAAGTATAACTTCATAAAAAAACAGCCCTTAAGGTAGGGCTGCCATCCGTCCGGGTTTCCCCGGATTTGTCCTAGTTTAGAGGGCGTCCGGGGAGCGTCCGGGCGGGGTTTTCAAAAAGTGTAAAACCCGCCCGGACGCTCCGGACGCCCGGACCGGGTAAAACCCGGTAACTCTGTGCCAGGGGACATCTATAATTGTTAGATGAATCGTTAAAAAGCTAAAAATATGGAATCGGCGTTTTTTATAAAGTGTCCGAGAAAGAATCTCGATTTCACCCATGTGTCTGGATTTTTTTTTGTTTTTGTCCGGCGTCGGCAATTTAAGTGATGGCAGGCCTACCTTAAGGTATAATTTTCTCATTGTAAAACTTTTAAACTTATTAACTTTAAGATTTTTTCTGCACTAAGTTACGTAAGTATATACTGACCTCTAAAAGACATAAGTACCTACTTAATTATCTACATCGCGGATGTTCACTCCTCTTAGCTAATATATAACACTTGTATGTTTATATAACAGATAAATTTATGTATGTTAATTTGTTTATCTTTCGCACTTATTGAATGTCTACGGCCTACATAATAAATTGTTTGGACCGACGAAAGACACTTTGAATCTCGATAGTTTTCCTCCATAAAAATATTCTATATGAAACACAAGATTTTGGAAGATTAGCTCTGTCTTTATCTGCCATTAGTGTTTTCCGACAGTATATGCTGCAGAGCTGACGAGTCTATTCGATATCTCAGCAATATGTCTGTGGGTTTGCTGTCAGTTTTACCGCAATCATTCCTTTGGTAGACCTAGTTCCTATGGCCTATGATTGTTGGGGTTTCGAACCCCACAAAGTCCACTATCAACGTAAACCCACTCCTACAAGCAAATTTATCTTAGCTGGAGGGGCTAACAAGAATACTAGTAATGTGTGAACCACGTTACTAGTAATTTTTTACCAAAAAAACAGTCCAGGAGCTTGGACCGTGTAACGTTTCCATCCGGCTTATGATTGATGATCGAAATATATTTCGAACAATCACGCATCTCAATCATGGTCAATCATGATGACACCATTACTTTTGCATAGCGCTAAAAGACACCGATGTTGCAGCACACTCACCGTATTATCGTACCCAATGAGATTAATTTCTTTGGGTTTCAGGTGTTTCACATGATCGAACCACTGCTTAAACATTTCATCTTGAGACGGTAACTTAACCAATCCTGCCGCTAATAGCGCTGAATAGTGCCCCTGTCAAAAAAACAACAGTTTAACATAGCAGCTAAAAATTTTCCTGATTTGTGATATATTTATATATTTTATTATTATAGAAATATGAAGAATAAAAAGTGGCTGTAATGTGTGGCGCGGCGGTTGAGCATTCGACTGCCATGCCCGCTTAGTAAAAATACGGTGTCGTACTAGTACCTATCTCACGAGTGATTCTTCAAAAGGGAAAGTATGTAGTAGGATCTCCTAAAAGGGAGGCATCCATTAATTACGTGAGCTCAACGGGCTGGGCAATACAATAAGATCTAATCAAATCTGATTTTAACTGAAGGGCCACAATTACAATTACTTGTTCAACTTAAAGATAATAACTCACGTCAGTTTCACTATTTATTTTAAGTACCTGGGAGACCGTAGCTAGCTAGCTAGCGCAGGTAGCTTTTGTAAAATCGTATTTAAAAAAAAAATTGTAGTATTGCGTTTTTGCAGGAAATACAACTATGCAGTTGAACTTAAAATTTCTTCAAAATCGTTAGAGGCGTTTCCGAGATACCCCAAAATATAAATACAGACATAAATAAATACATACATACAAGAATTGCTCGTTTAAAGTAATAAGATAAGAGATACACAACACGTAAGGTGTGTAAGTATTTGCGAATTATGAATCTTCTACAGCGAAATACAGTTACTGACCTGTCTATCCCGAACTAATCCAATAGAATATTTCCCAGCTCCCACAAACGTCATAGTGGGATGATTAATGTTTATAAGTTGATTGTACAGGGGTATCACATATTTCCCTGCCGACGTTACTCCAGAGGAATGATAGTTCAGGAACGGAAAGCTGTACGTATAACCTGCAGAAGAAAAAAATGTTTGTTGAAGTGTAGAAGAATTGACAAATGGCACAGAATAAAATAGTTACAAACTGACTTGAATACACATAATGTGTAAAAACTTTCAGTGTCACCCCCGTATAGTGCTTATATACTTAATAACATAAGTACAATACGGGGGTCACACTGAAAGTTTTTAGAAAATAAAAAACGGAATGACAGAAGCCTGTTAATATTTTTATTACTGTTCTAAGTAGTCTCCGTTCCTTTCTAAGCACCGTCGCATACGATTGAACCATTGACTGAAGCAGTGAGACAACTTCTTTAGGGATCTCTTCCACGCCTTTTCGAACGCAGTCACGGCATCTTCAGGGTTCATAAAACGAATGCCTCTAAGTTTATCTTCTATTTTTGGAAAAAAAAATAAAAGTTACAAGGTGCCAGGTCGGGACTGTAAGGAGGATGACTCACTTGCTCCACACCTTCGATAGACTAATATTCGATAGTCCGTCTGGCGGAGTGAGCTGGAGCGATGTCGTGGTGGAGGAGGATCCTGCTTCTTGGGCGCTGCTGTCTAACATTTTCCAAGATAACTGGTAGACAATGACTCACATAGAAATCTGCAGTAACAGTCCTTTTATCTTCTAGACTGATTGTTGCGAAATGACCCGTCCGTCCAAAGAATGAGGCAATCATCTTTTCCCCTTGACTTCTGCCCTTCTTTACTTTTGTCGGCAAACCTTCGAATGGAAACATATATTTAACAGATTGTCTTTTATCACCTGTGACGATGTCAGCATTCGAGTCACCTCCGTCATTCTTTTCAAGCATTGAGCACCATAAATCCAAACGACGGCATTTTTGATCTTCTGTCAAATTTTGAGGATTATAAATATGGATTATATAGGATGATATATTATTATCCATCTAGTACAAAGCTTTCTGACGCCTAAAGGTTCATGTAAGGCTTTTTGTACTTGACTCATACCAATGCCTAACGCTGCCCGAATCTGTTGATATGTCACCCTTCTATCAGCTTCTATCATTAGCCGCACACCACTCACGTTATCTTCAGTATTCGCCGTAGAAGGACGTCCTTCTTAAGAATCATCAGTGAGTTTGCTTCGACCACGTTTCAACTCATTAAACCAGTTGTAAACAGTGGCACGAGATGGGGCTTCGTAATGAAATGCCAATCGAAGTCCACCGTAACATTGTTGTTGAGTAAGACCGCAACGAAAGAAAGTCGTAATAAATCATTGAGCGAAAGTTTTCTCTAGTCAAATCCATTTCGATGCACGACAGACACTTTTTAAATTGCCGCCGGAATAAGGAAGTTGGGGTTGGATAGCTGTCACACGGATCCTAACCTTACTTTTTGAATTATTAATTCTAATTGTTTTATTGTAATCTTCAGGCAAAGTTATTGATATTTAAGTACGTTTACAGTGAGTAGTTAATTTTATTTAGTATAATTAATATTAATTATATTATTTCTTTCTTAATTTTTGTATATATATATATTTTGCTTCATATTTAATGTAAGTGAGAAGTGGCTCATATCATGGAACTGCCTTCTCCTATTCCCCCGGAGCCTCCGGACCCTGGAGATTCAGGTCAAATCCCGTCTCAGGTAGTGACTCACGGTAAGCGTCGCCTTGCCGATGAGGATGCTTTTTGCCACGGGGAACCGAAAAGGAACATTACAGAAAACAACATGGTGATTCCGTCTGTTGAAAATTTATATGTCCATCCTAGCCTTGTTGTTGGATTTAAATTATATAAGCCTTCGGATAAAGGCCCATTTATAGTTCACATTTCACGGATTGAACCAGACCCTTCCGCCGGTAGTTCCATACGACCAATAAAGTTTGGCCAATTTTTATTTGCCAATAAGGTAGCAAATATATCAACTGAAGGGGTTAAAAAAGTGGGGAGAAATAAAATCTCGGTAGAGTTCTTATCTGCAGAAGATGCGAACTAATTTTTGGACAACCCGATTTTAAACTATAACAAATATGTTGCAACCATCCCTTCCTATAATATCACCAAAATGGGCGTGGTTCGTCAGGTTCCAACGGAATGGTCGATGACGGATTTTGTTAAATCCGTAGTGATACCTGATGGATATGAAGAGATCCTCAAAGCGAGGAGATTAAATAGGAAAATCACTGAAAATAGTAAAGCAGTCTGGGTCCCTACTCAGTCCGTAGTCATTACATTCCACGGTCAAACCCTTACCTCAAGAATTTTTAGTTACTACTCTTCCCTTCCTGTGGAAACTTATTAATTCCCAACAATTCAATGTTTTCTCTGTTGTCGTTTTGGACACATTAAAACACAATGTCGCTCAACCCCACTTTGGGGAGACATGTGACGTTGTCGAGGTTGAAGCCTCCTGCCTTCACTGCTTGGGTAATCATTTCGCTAATAGCAGGGGTTGCCCGAAGCAGGGAAGGCAGAAAAACATTAAAATGTTAATGTCTCAAGAAAATTTAAGTTATGAGGAAGCTTCCAAACAGTTTCCTCAGATCTCTAAATTATATTCAAGAGTCGCAGGTGAGACTCCCCTCCCACATTCTTCAATCTTGTCTTCTTCTCAGCAGCAAAGCCTTTCAAGTTCTTATGTATCTTACAAAAAAACTGTCACCTCTACTCCGCGCCCCAGGGCTCCTTTAGGCAAATCATTCGACAAGGCTGCACATCAGGCTCTTGTTTCTGAAGAACCTTCCTCTTTGCCAAATGGTTATTCACTTCTTTCTTCTCGAACAGGCCCTCTGCCTACCCAAGATGAAGGTCTATTAGAGTTGTTGTTGACAATCATTATTAATTTGATATCAAATAAAAAATCTTCCTTACCACCCAACGTTGCCCAAAAACTAACTCAGATCCTTTCCCTCTCTACCAATTATGGCTGTAATCCTTCAATGGAATTCGAAGAGTCTTCGTCCTAAGAAACATGAGTTTCTTTACTTAATTAACTCTTTTCTTCCCTCAGTTATCGCCGTCTCGGAAACATGGTTGGTGCCTGGGTCCCGATTTCGGGTGCCAGGTTACTCTTGCCTTCGGGACGATAGAGCTGATGGATATGCAGGCAGTGCCCTATTTATTAAGCGCTCCCAATCTTTTTCCCAAATCCCTCTCCCCCCATCTCCCCAGGCATAAACATGGTAGCCGTTAGGACTCTTAACATCACTTTTCTTTCTGCTTACATCCCTCATCCCCACTCTGGTTTGATCCCGGATCTTATGTTAATTATTTCTTCTGTTCCTCCACCAATTATTTTAATGGGTGACTTTAACGCCCACCACTCATCTTGGGGCTCTTGTCATGATGACCCCTTTGGTCTCTCCCTTCTAGAAATTCTGGATGACTCAAATCTCTGTGTTATTATGATGGCTCTCCTACCAGAAGAGTTCTTCCTTCTCAAACCCCAAATCGGTGGTTGTTCTCACTATTTGTTCAGCATCTTTGGTTTCCACTGTTTCTTGGAATATTCTTCCTCATTCTCACGGTAGTGATCATTTTCCCATTCTTATTTCAATATCTAACAGGGTCTCTCCCATGCGTAGCTTTAACCCCACCTTCAAGTATAGGATAGTTGAATCCAACTGGCCCTCATTTGCTTCTTCTCTTAAGAGTAAACTAGAGGATCTTCCTTCTCCGGATGCTAATAACCAATTAGATTGTTACAATAATTTCGTTAATTGTATTATTTCAAGTGCTGATCAAAACTTTCCTCTAAAAAAGCCATTTAATTTTAAAGTATCAACTCCTTGGTGGGATTCGGAGTGTTCTACGGCAGTCATTGAAAGAAAAAGAGCAGAAGACTCGTATAATTGTAATATGACCATTCAAAATTTTATAAATTACCAAAAGAAAGCTGCTCAGGCGAGAAGAGTTTTCGCAAAGAAAAAGAGGGAAGGTTGGTTCCGGTTTTGTGAAAACCTTTCTCCAAGGACTCCCTCTACTTTGGTTTGGAAGCAAATTAAACGGTACAGAGGTTCTTGTAACAATCTTGACATGTCGGTCAATGACCCCTCAACCTGGCTTGAATCTTTTTCTGACAAACTGGCTCCTCCTTCCGTCCCAAACTTAAGACTGCTTTCCTTCTCGACCTCTTCCTATTCCACCTCAAAAGCCTCCTCACCTCACCTCATTCTCCGAGCTTCAGCTGGAGCTAGACGGTCTTCTGGATTCTTCTCCTGGAATGGATGGTATCCCTTACTCTTTCCTAAAACATGCTTCCAATAAAAGCAAAGAATATTTCTTAAACTTAATAAACACTTTTTATACACCTGATTCTGTTCCCCAGGCATGGAAAAATCAAATCGTGATCCCCATTCTTAAACCCGGTAAGAGTTCTGCTGACCCAAATAGTTATATACCTATAGCTTTGTCTTCTGTCTTATGTAAGGTTACAGAACACATGATAAAACACCGTCATGAATGGTTTGTGGAAAACAGAAAATTGTTAGGGAAATCCCAATATGGATTTAGAAAGGGTAGAAGCACGATGGATAATCTTGGTTTATTGACCTCTGACATTCGAACCTCGTTTCTTAATAAGGAATACTTAGTAGGAGCTTTTCTTGATATTTCATCAGCCTATGACAACGTTCTGATTCCACTTCTCAAACACAAACTCGTGTATCAACTCAAGATTCCAGAAAAATTTGTTCGTTTTACTTTTAATTTATTTTTAGAAAGATTCATCTTTATTAAAAGTGGAGACTTATCTCTGTCGCCCAGGATGATTTGGAAGGGCTTACCTCAAGGATCGGTGCTAAGCCCCCTCTTATATAATCTATACACTTGGACCTAGAGCTGTCGATAGGCCCTTATGCTCAAATTCTCCAATACGCTGACGATCTAGTATTATACAATTCTAATAAATCCCTTGAGGCAGCGGTTGATCAGTTGTCGACCGCACTCAATTACTTTTCAGAGTGGCTAAATTGCCACGGTCTCTCTTTATCGGCCCCTAAAAGTTCAATTCTGGTGTTTACCAAAAAACGAACCATTCCTCACGTTGACATATCTGTTTGTAGTGAAGATATCCCGCAGGATAACAAAGTCAAGTTCCTCGGAGTTTGGTTGGATTCCAGGTTGACAGGTAGCATCCATATCGACTACGTCGCTCAAAAATGCGAGAGAAACATTAATGTTTTTCGTTCCCTTTCTGGGGTTTGGTGGGGCTCCCATCCATTTTCCCAGAAACTTCTTTATAATGCCATAATCCGTAGTCATTTAGATTACGGTCTATTTATTTTGGATCTTTGCAATAAATCTGGCCTCCAAAAACTGGATAAAATTCAATCTAAATGCCTTCGTATTATTCTTGGAGCCATGAAATCCTCTCCCATAAACGCTATGCAGGTTGAATGTGGCGAACCTCCTTTATCGCTTCGTAGACAGTTCCTCGCAAACAGATTCTTTTTTAAACTTGTGCAAAATTCAGATCACCCTCTCATTACAAAACTAGACCAGTTATCAAACTTATTTAATGCCCACTATCCCCGCTCTAATAAAAGCATTCCTTGTCTTGTTCTAGCTTACCAACAATACTCCCGTCTGCCTAATCCTCTCTTCCAAAACTCCGTTTTACCTCTTTTTTCTACACCCTATGAAGCGTTGGTATTTCAGCCCAACATCATACTGGACTTTAAAATCAATAAATCCTCAATAGAAGCAAATAGACTTTTTATTGATAAAATTACCTCCAATTATAATAATTGGCGTATAATTTTTACAGACGCTTCTAAATCCTCAGGAAGCAGCCCAGTTGGTGTTGCTGTCTGGATTCCTTCTACTAGTATAATCCTAAACTATAAATGCCCAACTACTTCTTCGGTCTTCACAGGTGAATCTATTGCCATCTTGGAAGCTGTTTCCTTTATTAAATCTCATAATTTAAACATTAGCATAATTTTTACAGATTCCAAAAGCTGCCTCCAATCTATTCTTTCAAACCCTTTTCAATCGAAATCTAGTATTCCTATTATCCTTAAAATTAGGTATCTTCTATTTCAATGTCAGAGGCTGAACATAAACGTTGTCTTGGCCTGGATTCCTGGTCACTTAGGGATTTCAGGAAATGAAACTGCATATTCATGTGCTAAAAACGCTATCTATACGGGTTCTCTTGACCATTCGGAAATATACTCTTATGACATTTGTTCATCCTTAAAATCGCAGCTGCTTGACTACTTGACTTGGTCTAGGATTTGGCGAGTGTCAAAAACTATAAGAGGCAAATTTTATGGTGAAATACAACCAGAAATTCCACTTAAACCCTGGTTTGCCAAATTCACAAAATTAAATAAAAGTACTGTCTCTACAATTTGTCGGTTAAGACTAAATCATTCATGCACTCCAGTATTTTTATCAAAACTTAGAATAAGGGATAGCTCCATTTGCGAATGTGGCCTTGATGAGGGAAATGCGGACCATATATTTTTTAGCTGTCCTAAGACAAGGTTCCCTATTTATGATGTTATTCCTCCCCATATTCCCCGCCCCACGTCCCTTAAATTGATCCTATCACTTGTCTTCACCCCTTTTGTATATATATTAGGCAAGTATATCAATGTAAATAAGATTAAGTTGTAATTTTGTGATCATAACATAATTCAATATTTATTTTTGTTTATTTTATACTATGTATTAATTTCTATGTATTCACATGATTGGCTCTTTTATTCATGCTTAATTATGCCTGTAGAAGTTTAGAATTCACGATTATTTATAGTGTCTACATCTCTACAATAATTTTTTTTTTTGGCTCTACCACAGCTCTACATAAAATCCTTTGACAGTTTGTCCTCCATATACCTACTTTGCCGCCAATTTGTAAAAACAAATGACATATGAACATGAAACATCTCCAGATTCCCAAAGAGTTCCTAATTCGAAATTTAAATACATTTTTCATCGGCTGCTTTCTTACTGGCCTATTCTATGACTATACATACGACTCGTACATACATACAATTTAATATGTATACAAAGAAATAAAATGCAAAATAAAATAGGTACCTGTGCAAAGTATAGCAACATCGAATTCCTCAGTACTATCGTCGACGAATACAGCGCCCGTTGGTGTGAAGTGCTTTATGTCCGGTTTCCTTTTATAATTTCCGTAAACCTCCGGCAACTTGGCGACTAAATGATGACTGTGTATGAACATGGATGTAACATTGATGAGGTGTGCGGCGAGGTCAAAAGCAGATGGACCGGCTCCTACCACCAACACTCGTAAACCTCGGTAATCTTCGGAATCTCTGTAATCGTGACTGTGTAGCATCTTTCCTGGGAATTTGTAATGGGAATATTATTGATAGTAAACAGATTTAAGCATGCTAACTGCTGTTGCCATTTAATTCTTTCTATGCCGCGATGCTTTGTGAATGGACAAATATATTTAGTACTAGCGACTTCGTCCGCGTGGAATAGTGTATTTATATTGAATCAACAGCCTAAAAATAAGTTTCAAGCTTCTAGCTCTAAATATGACGATATTTCCATACAACTTTTCATCCCCACTTTTCAACCCTTTACACCCCTTTTTTCACATTAAAAAGTAGCCTATGTCCTTTCTTAGACTCTAGACTATCTGTGAACCAAGTTTCATTTAAATCGGTTCTGTAGTTTTGGCGTGAAAGGACGACAGACAGACAGACAGACAGAGTTACTTTCGCATTTATAATATTATATAGTAAGGATATTGTCATACCTTTAAATTCTTCTTGTTTTGCGAAGTAAGGTATATGGGGTACGATGTACTCCCCGTTGGCAACGACGACGAAGCCGCATTCCTCTGACACGTTCTGCTTGGTAACAGTCTTCATATATGTGACGTTCCATTTGTCACCCACCTTCTCTACACTGGTTACCAGGCTTTCGAACTGAAATAAACGTTTTTGAACTGAATAGTTATATCATTTTTAGAATTTGAATTTTTCTTTTTAAATATTCATACAAAAACTCAACAACAGTCCATCACACCTTAGGGGTCATGGAGATAAGAGGGACCTTTCTTAATGAGTGCATTATGATAAAATAATTGATAAGTACTTAATAAATTATAGATTCATGATTTGTAACAGCATTACGGTGGTATCGAAGGGAAAAAAATTTACCCACCGTACCACCAGGGGCATGGTCGGTGGTACCGTTGGTCAGAAGGGGGGGTTGTCCATAAATCACGTGATGTTTTTCTAGCAACTTTTTAACCCCCCTCCCCCTTAGTGATACGTGGTGAGTGTTTTTTAGTTCAAAATATATTTAAAATTTTAAAAATATTATCTTATAATACAGATATAATCGCGCGTTCTACAATAAAATAAAATACACGTAATATCTCACTACACCTCCCCCCCCCCCCCTTGTGACATTTCGTGATTTTTTCTGTACCCCTCCCCCCTTTCGTGGCTCACTTGATTAATGGACAATCCCAATTCAATTCATTCAATTAAATATAATCCCTTTTTAATTGTTATAAATGGGATTAGTTAGCAGAAATTAAATTTGTTTGATATTGAAACTATATTAGGCCGAAGGATATATATAACGGTTTGTATACATTTATACAGACTATTTTATACTTCAGCTAGGAACACAAAGTACTCAAATTTTAGCTCATTAACAGAATGTGATAGAATGCGCAATTTAACATTTTACTGAATGCATGAATCTGTCATTAAACACATTCGTTGTAAGCCATTGAGTGGGATGCATTTAATATAAATTGGTGTCAAATAAACGAAACATACATTTTATTATTACCTCTTTTTGTCAACATTTTTAAATCAATCGAGAGCTGAAGGATACTTTTTGTGGGCAGAGTTTGGCAAATCAAAGTTACAGCGATTCGTACTACTGGACTTCTAATCCACAAAGTATCTACTTCATCGCTAACTTCAACTTTGGAGTAAGAACTCAGCTATATCAGCTAGGGTTGTGTATCACTTAAGATTCACTGACATACTGACCAAACGCACAAGGGAAGTAAATTCATAAGTAATGGAATTGCGTAAATTACCTTATGCGTTCGTCGGCACTAAAAGAGGTCATCAATGTAATAAACATGGGTGTAAAAGCTTACCTGTATATACTTTGCCAAATCGAATCGCTTAGTATAACCTTGCAAATACTTGTAAATACAAGGCCCCGAAAGATATGAGATTGAACCTGTAGGGAACGGATAGTCGGGCAATTCCATCGTCTGATAAAACGAGTTTGTTCTGAAACAAAAATGAAACTAAATACTCTGACACATTGGCATACGTACTCACTATAACCACGTCAAATTAACACCCAAATGGCGTTTTGGAAAAGCAAAGCTGCTGAGATACACTACATTTAATATTTTCAAGATCAAATAATATAAATTTCAGCTTAGAATTTATAGTTAAAATATATCAAAATTTAAGTTCGTTCGTTCAGGTCGAAAAATTGGTACTCTCAAAAAACTACCACAAAATAAATACATGTGTTGGAGAGACGTTGCTCAGTAATGTTTTATTCTTTTGAAAATAATTATTGGAACAAAAAATAATCTAAATACATATACGAATTTGCTAGATACAAGCTTTTCAAATATAGATTTACATAATAAAAATCATAATGGTATACCTCCAATTTTTATAAAGAAAACAAACTAAATATATCGTAAATTCTCTCTTTATTATTTAACTACTGTTTGGGCGAAGGAATATTTTAAGTCAGTGTAAATAGGTCTCAAAATTAGGTTATGATTTCTATTTGATTTACAATGTCGAAGCTTTTGAGTCTTTTTCACAGTGAAGTATAGTATAAAGATCATAAAAAGCTTCTAGGCGAAATTGCCTACAATGGCATGTCTCATGTATCCATGGTAACTTACTACGCTGGATCAAGTCTTACATTTTTAATTGAACTTAAAAAGTTGTTGTCGATGGCTTCCAATCTGAATCTACAACCATCACTTCTGGGATACCCCAGGGATCAATTCTAGGTCCTCCTCTTTATTTCCAGACATTGGCTATAGTCTATAAAAATTTATATTTGTGCACAATCACACTCAAAATTCAAAATTACAGCAATTCAAATCGAAATAACCTTGAAGTATTAGGATTATATTGTTGTTATTTCTCAGATCTTTATAAAGACTAGAGATCGCCTGGTGATCGAATTTCGACCATAATTCATTTTTAGTTTATTTCATTGGCCCGTATAACTTGAACTGTAATTTTATAGGCTTATATCTAGAGTCAATATATACAGGGTATTTTTGAAACGCTCCCAAAAACGAAGACAGACGATAGTACTAATGGTACCTTTGATGATGGGTCCGAAAAAAATCGATTAGGAGAAAAAAAAATGTCGGAACGGTTTATGGAAGTGATCTAAGTGTCGCAAGGATGCGTGGGGGTTAAGCGCTTATTACACTTGGCTAAATTTAGTCGTCTGAATTCAGTCGTTACTGAATTCAGTCAAGTATAATCGCATTTAGCAAGTTAGCGTCCTAAATTCAGAAGCCGGGATGGGTTCTGACTGACGGAATCATTTAGAAGACTGAATTTAGCAAGGTGTAATCGCATTTAGTTACTGATTTCAGTCGCTGCGTGGGTCTCCCGTGCGTAAGGTCCCGTACGTGAATTCCCGAATAAAAAGTGATGAATATTAAAGAACAATATTCCCGAATATTAAATATATCAATGCCCTAAATTGATGAGGAGAGCGGTGTGATGATTACTAACTCCCGAATTATTTTTTAGCTTTTAGTACATTATCCATATCATTATTTATTTTCAATAAAACCGTTGAACTTATAAAAATAATTTTACTTATTTTATTTCTATTTTAATTGAACCAGCAGCCAAAGCTACAAATTTTGTGGTGTTTTATAATCGTTGTACACGTACCACACGTCCAACTTCGTCGCGTTTTAATCGATAATTGATTCAGTACCTAAATTTAGGACAGTGTGATCAGAAGCTTCTAACTTCTAAATTCAGTAACGACTGAATTCAGACGACTAAATTGAGACAAGTGTAATAAGCGCTTTAACGGTAGGCATTTATTTTGGCGTGATTGATTATTACTTTAAATTTTTAGCAAGTTCCTTCTTGAATGTTACAGTGACAGATATTCGTTCAATCGTTTTGTTAATTCAATTCTTGTTGTTCTTGTTTCTTGTTAAGTTTGTGTTGTATTTATTATTGTTTTTCTGTTAATAATGCCTAACGGAGATGTTTATAGTGCTCGGGAATACGGCAACAGGTTAATGAGCCTTGGAGAAGCTCGTGGGAATGCTTCGCGTGCCTTACGAATTTACCGAGAGAGATTCCAGACCGTTCGACATCCGGCTGACTGTCGTCTGATAACAGCAGCATTTCAGCGAGTGTTGGAAAATCGGCCCATTGCTGCGGTAGCGGCAGGAGGTGGAAGTCAACTGGCTGTTCAGTACGAGGAGCGCATTTTAGATATCGTTCGCCGCAATCCGAACCTGTACCTAACACAAACTATCGCTAAATTGTTAAGGCGTCGGGAAGGAACAAGTGTGTCGTACTGGACAGTTCACAAGGTGTTAAAGCGTAACCGAATGCGCCTATACAAAGTGCACAAAGTGCAAGCTTTAGTACCCGGCGATCACGTTGGTTATTACACCACCAACAACGTGTACCTGTTTTCATTGAGCACGTCATCTGGACGGACGAATCGACATTTACCAGAAACGGTCTGTGGAACCGAAGAAATACACACGTGTATTCCGAGGTGAATCCACACGCTGTTTAACAAACCGGGCACCAAACCCGATAGTCGGTTAACGTATGGGCAGGTTTATTTAAGGATTGCATAATAGGACCAGTGTTTCTGCCACAGCGACTTGACGAACAGCGATACCTAAACTTTATAAATGAACAGTTGGTGGACATTTTAGAGGATCTATCGTTGGCTGAATATCGCCGCACATGGTTCCAGCATGATGGTGCACCTCCACATGTGGTGAGGTCCGTCCGTGAGCGCCTCACCGAGCTATTTAATGATCGCTGGATTGGTAGACTAATACCACACGCTTGGCTACCACGCTCATCTGATCTGACCCCGTTAGATTTCTTTCTGTGGGGGTATGTGGAAAAAAGGGTTTTAATCGAGAGTGTGATAGTGCTAACGAAATGCGCCAAAAGATCGTGGATGTTTTCGACAAACTACGTGCGGACTGTGTCGAAGACCCCACGGTGATGCCCCGCCTGCGTGAGGAGACGCAACGCCGAGCCCAAATCTGCCTCGAAATGAATGGGCCACAATTTGAGCCTTATCTCATAAGGCCACGGAGGATTTAGATCGGTAAGCTATTTCATACCTACATTATTTTTAAATAACTTAGTATTGATCTGATCTGAATAGGTATATAACTGAATACATCAGAATAATAAACATACCTGCACGATGGTTTAAAAAGCATGACTCTATCCTTGTTAAAATTTCATTGAAGTAAATTTTTTCATTAGTGGGGAATAGAACCCGGTACTTGGTTAATTCAACCAGTGAATTCGAATGATAGTGGCTAGGTAGTGACTAGCACAGTGACAAAAATAGTAGGTTAAGTTAGTAGAAATAGGTATTGATGCGGTCGTATCGCTAGGTGCAGGCCGCCACAAGTTATCAAGCGTCCATTGACCCGATCGACTAGATGATTTTAAATTCGTATTTCACTGCTGTTTTATTTTTATTTTAGTAAAGTGATGTATTTTTTTTATGAAATGACCGTTTCATTTAGCTTTATTAACATGATGGAGCGTGAAAAATGCTAATGAAAAGTTGTAAATTTTTTTTTATCATTATCAAAGGTACTATCGTATGTCTTCGTTTTCGGGAGCGTTTGACTAACACCCTGTATACAGGACGCGTGTAACTTAATGTAGCGGCTTTCACGTAACTTTTGAATTTGTAACGATTATTATTATTTAAAAAAAATAGGTTTCTGCAGTTCTTCTATATATACATATACATTAGATATTTCAAATTCCTCCGTTGGCGAAATTTGCTTAAAAAGGGGTAAGTACAAAGAATTCTCTTCACGTATTAATATAAAGATGTATAAAATACTTTTAATGTAAAATGTGCACGACTCATTGTCAAAATATTAAGTATATTCTAGCTGCGCCCCGCGGTTTTTACCGCGTACGTCCTGATGTCGTAGGAATATCGGGATAAAAAAGTAACCCATGTGTTAATCCAGGTGTTCGGCTATCTACATACCAAGTTTTATCGCAATCGGTTTAGTAGTTTTTGCGTGAAAGAGCAACAAACATCCATACATCCTCACAAACTTTCACGTTTATACTACTAGCAGCGCCCCGTGGTTTCACCCGCGTAAGTCCCGACCCTGTGGGAATATCGAGATAAAAAGTAGCCTATGCGTTAATCCAGGTCTCCAGCTATCTACATACCAAGTACAATTCATCGCAATCGGTTCAGTGGTTTTTGCGTGAAAGAGTAAAAAACATCCATCCATCCATGCATCCAAATTATCACATTTATAATATTAGTGGGATTTCATTTTAGATTAGTAGGATTGTTACGCGGACATTGTGTTAAACGTTCACGCAATAGACGTACTTACTATGTATGTTTTAAATTAGCAATGTACATACCTAACGTGTACGTACGTACACATAACGTAACTGTCAAATGCCCCGTTAATAAATAAATACGATAGCTTTAAAACATTAACGATTGAAAACCTAGAAACGGTAGATTTCTGCAGGACCTAAGACCTCAATAGAGGGGAAGTCCTCAAGAGATACCACTCTCTGTTGCAAATGTTTATAGCATCGAGAACCATTTCCCATCACGCATTGGATGCTTAATTTCTAAATCCATCCTAATATAAATGCGAAAGTAGCTGTTTGTTTGTTACGCGTAGGCGTGGAAACCTTAAATACTGAACTGATCCTCATGAAATTTTGCATACATATTGTTTTGCATAAGAAGAAGACATATATAGACTACCTTTCATCCCGAAAAATTGTACTGTCCTCGAGGGATTAACAAAAATAACTTTACGCGATCGAAGCCGCGGGCGTAAGCAAGTTTTCTATTTAAAAAGCAATTATAGTCTTAATCTTGGGCAGCCAATCAAGATAAGTCTTTTTCAATTGAAGTTTAAAAAATAACTAGCAACCCGCCCCGGCTTTGCACGGGTAGCAGAGACGACTTCAACAATCATATTCCTATATCATTTTCAAAAAAAATCTTAACAAATTATACAACTAAACCTTCCTCATGAATCACTCTGTCTATTAGTGAATGCCGCATGAAAATCCGTTCAGTAGTTTTTCAGTTTATCGCGGACAGACAGACAGACGCGGCGGGGGACTTTGTTTTATAGTATGTAGTGATGAGGAGCTTTCTAGCTTACCTCAAGTCCTTGTACGCGCTCGTGAACAAGGGTGCTCCATTCTCATCAGTGCCGACACGAGGAGTGTATCTCCAAGTGCCTCCGATGTATCTGGAGGCCTCAAATACAGTTAAATTGAGACCATAGTCCTTCATGTGTCGGGCCGTGGCCAGGCCGGAGTAGCCAGCACCGATGATGCATACTCGTGGTGCTGAGGCCGACTGCAAGAATACAAATAAATTTTGGTGTGAGAAGAGGAGTCAAAATAAAATGATACTTACCTATATATGAAGTGTTTACACACATAAGTATACATATATACGTACACACATTTATAAACATACACATAGACAGACAAGTTAACAATCCTACTAAAGGCGAAAGTTTGTGAGGATGGGTTGATGGATGGATGGATGTTTGTTACTCTTTCACGCAAAAACGGCTAAACGGATCTGGATGAAATTTGTCACAAAGATAGATTATGGTCTGAAATGGCTATAATGTTCGGTTTCCATGGGATTAATTTCACGAAAATTCACACGCCAACGAAGTTGGGATTGCTTGAATTGTATGGGAATGAAAGTTCAGGCCACCATGTGTTCTTCTAGACAGATAACTATAAATTTACAATTTAAAACACCCCCGACTCGAAAATTCCTTCAACGAAATGCTGAACAGATTTTTTTGAATTATATCTAAGAACACTCCCGACTAATTCACCATTCAAACAAAATGAAAATTGAATCATCCGTTCAGGAGCGATGCCACAGACATACACACACACACACACACACACACACAGACACGTCAAACTTATAACACCCCGTCGTTTTTGCGTCGGGGGTTAAGAAAGAGACGGTGGGATCAATTGGAAGAGCTCATCGGAACACTCACCATGATGGAGGCGGTAGAATGCTACCAAAGAGGCTACGTTTCTACGCAACTGCAAGGGTTCAAGAGTGTTGATGACCTTGGGATTTCTAATGATGGCATGTCTCTGCAAACTTTCAAGAGCGTCAAGCAGGTACTCTGCAGAGTCATCCTAGAGATAGAACAGAATTCCACGCACAAACGGATCATCATTTATTATTCATCATTCTTTTTATTATTCAGTTTACTTCGTACATTTAGATGTACGATGTAAACTGAATAATAAAAAGTACATCGAGAATGTCTTGTCTTTCGTATAAGATACAGATGATCCGTTTGTGCGAGGAATACTGTTCTTATCTCTAGGATGGCTCTGCTTATCCTTGACTTGTATACCGAGATTGTCCCCTCAGTTGCTGTGGTGTATCCCGAAGCACGGAAGATAGCTTGGTGGTAAGCGCGCATGCCTGTGTTTTCTTGGGATTGGACTCGACCAGGTTCTTGGAGCTCCATTTAGAGATGCGATTCAGGTCTCGTTGTCCTGATACCGTTCGTGCAACTATAATCTGCATAGCAATAAATGTTGCCGATGGACCATTTATATGCAGATGAAAGAGGAACGCCAGTATTAACCTGCAGAAATTCCGACTAACCGTCAAAAAGGACTTGAATGCGACGCTCTTTTAGGAAATTAGCAATCCAGTTGCACAGCTAAGGAGGTAGACCGAAAGCCGGGACCTGTTGCTACCTTTTACCAAGCACAACTGATTATGGATGATTAAAATAAACATTTCACCACCCGGCAAAAAAGTGTCATATCACATGTTAGGTACGTTTTGACATTTTTATAGCATTGAATAGCAAATGTTGCATTTGGTCAGCTGTAAAACATCGTTTTGTTCAATTCACCGGCATAAAAGTTGTGTTTTCTCGAAATAACTCTTTTTGTATTATGACACTTTTTTTGCCGGGTGGCAATTTATGTTACCATAAACAGCTGAGAGGGTTTTATTACATACTAACAGCGCCCCACGGTTTCACCCGCGTAAGTTCCGATCCCGTGGGAATATTGGGATAAAAAGTAGTCTATACGTTAATCCAGGTCTCCAGCTAATTACATACCAAGTTTCATCGTAATCGGTTCAGTGGTTTTTGCGTGAAAGAGTAACAAACATCTATCCATCCAAACTTTCACATTTATAATATTAGTGGGATTTATCAGCTTGGAGCCCTCCTAGCTTAAGATTGGTCGATATAAGGCAGTAGAATGATCGATTTTGTGGCATGTAAGTCCGATACAAGGGAAAATCAAATAGCAAGACCTGATAAGACTAAACATTAAATAAATAATAATTAATTAATACTTTATCTAAAAATATCACAAATACACATAAAAACCAAAAAATGTCAAAACTACATTACGTTAAGAGTCGATGAATGTTAACATTGCCGACATTTGACGGTTTTACCCTAGTTGACTGAAAAAATAACTTGAGAGGAGACGTACTTATGTCATACTGAGATTTACACAATGTAATATTATGTAGTAAATACTTCAGATATCTAAATTACCTTATTTAGATTTCTGTGATGTGTACCTAAACTAATATACAAGAACAGAGCAACACTCATTGTAGTCGTATTTTTTTGTATCTAGTATTTTCATCTTAGTAGGTATCTGTCACATGAAATTGTTGGTGGACATAATAAAAAAAAAACAATTGCATAATATTAAAATTCAAAAAACGATAGGCTCTGAAGAAACATATTTGAAATAACACCTTCTGACGTCATACTTTGCTAGTGTCAAATAATTTACCTACTTTTGACACGGTTTTGTTTTGCTTGAGTCTTTTGTCGGTCAAATCTATTAATTAATATTTTACCCCTTTCCTGTTGACCTTTAGTTCTGACGACTATACAATTATGTTGTGTTACTCAGTATCATTATACATCCAAGATGGCCGCCGCCATTTTATTGTAACGAAACACAATAATGATGCAGATAATGTACTAAGAGCTAACAAATAATTCGGAAATAGAAATAGCAAACAAAACCGTTTAACGCGTGTAAGATGTTTGAAGTTATTATTATTATTAGGTATATTAAAAACAATGTTCACTCATTTTACACGTAAAAAGAACACAAACTTGAAAATAAAAACGAATCTTATTTGTCAAAGTCTTGTCTTGTTTTTCACAAATAACACCTTATTTCATGAAAACTATAACGTCTTTTATTTCTTCTATTATGTCATGCTCGCCTAGACGTCCTGCCGATGGTGGCGTATGTGTCGGGTCATTCAGCCCCCTTTGATATGGTTGAAGTGGACGATGGCTGGCGCGTGCGTCATGCTCGTGAACGAGTGCCGTTGGTTGGGGCTTGTCATCTCTGAACTGCTATTACTTACATACAGCAGTAGTTTGCGCGACTGCTTATAGTTTAGAACAATACGTTACATTGTCCTCACATTTAATTTCCGCATATAAGCAATGTAACCAAAAAGTTGTAAAAAGATGTTGAAAAAGAGTGTCCTTGGAGTTTCTTACCTGTTCTTCTCCACAGGATCTACTTATTGGAACAGGCAATTAGCTTCACGACTGACTTAGTCTGACTGACTACTACTCCTGACAATTCAAAAATACCTATTATGGTTTAATTGAAATAAATGATTTTTGATTTTGATTTTGATTTATAGGAGACTACCCTTCACCGGCTTCAAGTTTTATTTCCATGACAAAAAGTAGCCTGTAGACCTAGAGGGAGAATTTGTGCCCCATATACCAAAATTTATTAAAATTGGTTCAGTCGTTTAGGCGTGAAAATGTAACAGAGAAACATGCAGGCCGACAGAGTAACTTTCACATTTATAAAATAAGTAAATAATGTTATTATAATAACTTTTGACCATTGCATTAGCTTGTTTTACATTAAGATAAGTTTTTGTAAGTATTTTTTCACGAATAACAACGGCTGGCACAAAACTCAAGAGATTCAACTTTTTTAATAGTTGGTCTTATTAAGTTATCTATTTTAAGGCGAGGTTTTGATGGTCATTTTTATCTGAAGTGATTACGTAAGTACGTATAGGTACCTAATTTTGTACACACATGTAAAATGATTTAATTTTTAAAATACCTACCTAATGCGGTATTTTATTGTTATTAAATCCGTAACAATCTACGGTATTATTTATAAATTAATACACATAAATGTGTTCCTTACCGAATTTTGGTCACAGTCTGTGATGGTGGCCAATTTTTGAGACTACCCTCATTCACAGGTACACATATAGGTAGGTACCTAAAGTAAATTGCAAATACCGAGTCTTCTCATAGTCCGATGTAAAGACATTCCGACATGAGAAGAGAAATCGTTTCCCTGCTCTCCGTGGCACGGAAATTTACCATCGCTTACTGGCTGCCTTAGACATATATATTACCCGTTTTAACAAGAATAAATTAAAAAAATAAAATACTCCAAAATCCTTTCAACGATTAGAAAAGAGCTGATGACCTTGAAGGGCTGAACAGGTTTTACTTAATTAAAGCTAAGAACAGGCTTCGTCAAGCCATCGTTTAAACAAAAAAACAGTCAGTCGTAGGACTGCACGTCAGAAGTGAAAACATAACTTCACAATGTATTTACATACACACACACACACACACACACACACACACACACACATCTGTATATATATAATCAGGTTAAAAATAAAAAGTAGGTAATAACATATCTATATGTATACATAGGGCACACTGGAAGTTCTGCGCTCCTGGCCACTCATAAATGTTTGAATTTCGAATGTTATATTTTTTTAAATATAAAAAACTCGACTCCTTCTTACGAATTTTCGATCAGGTCACGTGACGCGAGTTTAACATTTTTTACCAATCCCAAAAAGTGCACAACGCCGCTAAAGAAGATGTCACTTTAAAAAAATCACTCCGTAGCTCCAAGTTATGAAGCCACATACAGACACACAGACACAGGTACGACAATTAATTTTTGCGCCGGGAGTTAAAAAGTGGCATTGATTCTCACAACCTACAACTACAAAAATATGACTTTAACCCGTGGGATGCCACAGGAAAAAAAAAATCAGCCGAATTTAGAAATGTTTTGAAGCTGGTTAAAAATAAACCAAATAGTTCCACTTACTTGTAACATATTGCCTCCTTGCAACCAATTTATTAGACATAAGATTATTGCACACTTTCGATGTCCCATTGCTAATTACTAAACAGAACACAATACAAAAAAAACAATGTTAAACTGTTAAACTGCGGCGGTCGGTGCGGCACGGCGCGGCTTTGCGATCACTAGTGATTTAATACACTGAGAGTGATGACGCTCAACGCTGTGATAACCTCACAAACACGGGTTACGGGAGACTTAATCAAACACATCTAAATAGTCTTTAGTATAATTATATACGTTACTAGTACTATTATGTATTCTGTGAGGTTACACACATAGTTATGTATTTGTATTGGGCTGGGAATTTATATGCATAATATCCATAGTACAACCTATGCTTAGTTTCCGTCTAGAAAGCGCTGTATAATAGTCCTATACACACATATGTGCAGGGGCGCAATAACCCTCAAAAAAGGAGGGGGTGTCCAAAGTAAGTGCGTATTTTTTGAGGACTATAAAACAAAAGGTCATCAAAACGCTTTATTGACGTTTTCAAACTATTGTAAGGTTCCTAAATAATTTGGTATTACGATTTTAATTACAATTTATTTTGATTCACATTTTTATTAAAATTTTCCGCGGCGCATGGTGTAGTGTATGTATGACATCACTATATTATTCATTTAAAGGAATGTTAGAAATTTATGAACTTCCGATCTGCAACATTATACGTCACAACCTGTGTCACGACCTACGTCATGCTCTACAATGGTCTTCTGGGTTATGTGGAGATATTTGGACACCCTCGAAAGGGGTGTCCACAGGTTTTTAGGCGGTGTCCGGACACCCTGGACACCCCCCGTTGTTGCGCCCCTGCATATGTGGATAGGAACATAGGTATAAAGTAGTAGGTAAGTAAGTACGTATAATTATTATAATAATAACTTGACACATCTCACAAACGACTGTCTGATCCCAAACTAGGCAAAGCCTGTACTATGGTGAGCAGACTGCTGATACATAAGTACATAAATATTGTAAATAAATTACACCCAGACACAATACTCATCATGCTCATCTCACAATTATTTGTCCTGGGTGGGAATCGAACCCACAACCTCTGGCTCAGTAGTCAGGATTAAGAGTGGCTAGTGATCCTGACTGCTAAGCCTGCCGTGATCAAATTTGAACTGCTGGCGATCTACCTCAATATTGTTAGACTACGATCGATCGGCTCTGAGAGGCTACAAGTATGTGAGATACATGATTGTCGTGTCGATAGGGTGCCGGAGGCCCTAACCCTGCCCTCTCCCCTATTCCCGTCCTTCCCCTCTAATCCCCCTCTTCCGTCTTCCCGCTCTTCCCTTATTCCCACCTTAAGGGGCGGCAACACACTTGTAACTCTTGAGTTACAGGTGCCTATGGGCGGCGGTAGTCATTTACCATCAGGTGACCCGTCTGCTCGTTTGCCTCATATACCGTAAAAAAAAAGCGTGTATCGTGGCATAGATATTAGTTTTCCGCACAATATTCATTTTTTTATATGAGTATCGTTCGACACAATACGATCGAACGATACGTCCTTCCCGACGCCTACAACCTGACGCCAGCTTCAGGACGCCTTCATCCCGACGCGTCCCACATAACGCCTCCATACCGACAATTCCTTGTTCCTTCACGACGTCTACATCCCGACGCCAGACATACGGCGCGAATAATCCGACGAGTCCGTCCGTCGCCACCAGACCGAGGCGGCCTTCGCGGCGCCTCCATCCTGACGTTGCCGGTAATTATGTTTATATTTTTAATATAATATTTTGCATATAATTATAATATTATACGTATAAGAGTTACGCGATAAAAAGAGAGGCTAGTTTTAAGTTAATATAACCTGTTGGTAATTAGCGGTGTGCGATCTGAATTGCACATTGTTGTGTCGGAGCAAGAGTCGCTATTTATTAAAATGGTATTGCGAAGAGGTCCTTCTGTACTGGTAATATTATGTACTAGCCGCTCCCGCAGTTTCACTTGCGTTTATGATCACTACTCCGCTCCTATTGGTCGTAGCGTGATGTTATATAGCCTTCCTCGATAAATGTGCTATCCAATACTAAAAGAGTTTTTCAATTCGAACCAGTAGTTCCTGAGATTAGCGCGTTCACGTAAACAAACAAACTCTTCACCTTTATAATTTTAGTATAGATTCTGTGATAATAGCTAATGATTAGCTGGCAAATAATTTATTACAAAGGTTTGTGACAGTGGTGTAACAATAGGGTGGCAGAGCAGGCAAAATGCCACGGGGCCCCACTTGAGAGGGCCCCGGGCACCAAATACCCTGAACACAGGAGGCACTAATTACAAAATGTATTAATGAATTAGCCACGGGCCTTAGATAGTAGATATAGTTGCGCCACTGGTTTGTGACCTTTGTCCTAAATAATTACATATTTAAAACAGATAATTTTGAACAAACAACAACTTGATAAAAGTCTTCGTTTGTAATAAGTTATGCTACATTTAAGACGAATAATTAATTTATATATTTAGTTTGCCTACGATTACCATATTGCGTATATGTATTTGTATTTGAAAAGCAAACAATCAGTCTTAAATGTATATCACAATGAAGGAAATTAATATGTCGCAATCAATTTCATAGTAACTTTATAAATTGCCAGCTGCTGCACGAAACTTCGTTTGCGTGGAAATGTTGATGAAATGGGAACCATTTATTTTTCCGGGACAAAAAGTAGCCTATGTGCTATTCCAGACTATCTATCTCTGTGCCAAATTTCATCCAGATCTGTGTAGCCGTTTTTGCGTGAACGAATAACAAACAAACATCGTTCCATCCATCCTCATAAACTATAATATATTATAGATAATAGCATTTTTTTTCGGTAGTCAGAATAATTTTACTTTTATCTTTAGCGTTGTCCAGTAAACTATCATAATTATACTGAGACACTATTCAATTCATTTCTATAAAATAAGAAGAAAAATAAGATTTTTGTTTTTTTTTCTTGTGGTCACAAAATATATTTCATGTGGTACAGTCAGTCAGTCAGATTTAAAAACTATGTTTATAATAACATCAAGAGCTTTCGTTATCAGTAAACGATGGCACAGATAACATAATACTATAATAGTAACGATGGTGATGGTTGCAATACTTGTAATATGGCGTCACTATTTTAGCGAAAAGGAAGAATAAATTAAAGTTAACTAGCTTTTACTCGTAGCTTTGCCCGCCTGGGCCTCATTTACACCGGTAAATAGTATAGTTCCATGATATACCTAATTATGTATACGCGCGTTCACTTACATCGGTATTACCTACATACCTTTGAATTGCTTGACGTTTCGATCAGGTTGCCATCCCCATGCAGGTCCTACATTTCATCCAAATCGTAAAATAGTAACACACATTCAATCAATTATTTCAGGACATATACTGTTGGAAACTGATACCCATACAGGCAAACCTGCGTCTGCAAGTCACATTATAATGACAACATGTTTAGCTATTTATTACTCAACCTAACCGCTGAACGAATTTGGACACTATTTCGGTTACAGATAGATTGCATCCTGAATGAATGTATGAATAAAACCTAGATACTCGGGAAGAGTAGTCTTAAAATAAATTAAATACCTGACTTTCCGACTCAGCGCTAAGTTCGTTTTCATATTGGTGAAATTAAATCTAGTAGGACACTTATTCCTGCATCATCCTAAGGTACTAGGTACACTGGTAGAAAATGCTTTTGGCATTAAGTCCGCCATTGTAATTTTTTTAAGTGTAATAAGTGTCAAATGCAAAAAGCGAAGATGAACAGCGTCTTTCAGTCTTAAGCTAAAAAGTTGTTTTTTGATTGAACACGCTTACCTAGAATTACCAGTCACAGTTACAGTTTAGTAAAGCTAAAAAAACATGCTGTAATGGCGAACCGTAGTAAAAGCTAAAAAGAGTTCTACCTTCTAGTTTCATCATTACCTACCAAACCCGATCTGTTGAACTCGTCAAAACTAATTAATATAAGCCCAAACTCTAGGGGCTTACAACGGGCCATTCATAAATTACGTCACACCCTTCCCTCTCCCTTATTCCCGTTCTTCCCCCCTCCCCCTCTGCTACTCCCACCTTAAAGGGCGGCAACGCACTTGTGACTCTCGAGTTACAGGTGCCCATGGTCGGCGGTAGTCATTTACCATCAGGTGACCCGTCTGCTCGTTTGCCCCCATAAAAAAAAACACGAATTTTATGGTTTTTGAACTCCCCCCCGCCCCCCTCCTTGTCACAGGTGGTCACATTTGTGGAACCCTCCCCCTGGTGTGATGTCACATATTTTGCAATTTTACACTCAGAACTGAAAAGAGCAGTTCTAAAATATTTTTTTTTTAGTAAAAGTATTTCTTTAGAAAGTACATGACGACGTTGGAAAAGTCTTTTTAGTCAATGGGTGAACTCTTTGATTAGTTTTTATTAAATTAATATCAAATTGTCACTGTAGGTAATCACTGTAATTCGCTTATTATTTTTTTACTGTTAAATATCAAAATTGTATTATTAATTATTATCATTACTGTATTATTAATTATTTTCATAATTGTAACATCTATCTGACATTTCAAACGCTGTGTAAGTATCAGTAAAATAGACGAAACGTAACCTAAACCATTTTTGTACTCAATTTTATCCTACCAATGTTATGAACGTGAATGTTTGTTGCTCTTTCACGCAAAAGCTACTGAACCGATTGCGATGAAACTTGGTATGTAGATAGCTGGAGACCTAGATTGAGACATAGGCTACTTTTTATCCTGATATTCCTACGGCATCGGACCTACGCGGGTGAAACCGTGGGGCGCAGCTAGTGTGAAATAAATTAATTTGAAGAAATTGATGTGATCTAAATAAAACATCTATACTTGTATCCATAATTTTTTACGGGTGAAATCTGTAGATGGAACCTTTTGTACAAAGTGCAAAGTTATTAAAGTAATGGAATGATATGAAAATCAGGGTAAAGCAAAGAGCACAAATAATCGGTAATATACTTTATTATAAACAGATAACAAGTGAGAGCGGGATGCCACATATCTTTTTTTTTACAAATGATTACATATACAAACTAAACGCCTACATCTTAGACTATGTTCCATAGTAGGGGTGGTATCGTTAGCCATAAACACTTAAGTAGATAATTTACGAAGACTGGAGTGGGAGGGATATTGAGACAATTGGTACATGCAAGAGTAATGAAATATTAAATAAATAAAAGTTATAAATGATATTAATATTAAAGTATTTAAATTACAATGATATTAGTAAGTGAAAATTCCGTATGATGATAATGATAGTTCGAACCCCATCCAGTAGGTGCGCTGCTGGCGTGAACCCCATTTTAATATAAACCTTACTCGGAGAACTAAGTTTGAAGCGGTTTACAAGAATAAAAGTAATCTGCAACCTACAATACTGGTGGATCTTTTTTCTAAAGAGAATTATGTTTAGCAGTGTGCAATATTTTTATTTGTTGACTTTATGTTCTGCATGCAGACTTTTAAGTATTTCAACATATTCTAGTACTAGTAGTTAAATTACTCTTAAGTTTATATTTCAAATCAAATTCAAATTATACCAAGTATGCATAAACAATATATAATTTAATTGCAGCAAATAAGTCTATTATTACTTATATACCTATAGTAATGCTATAAGAAATGGTTACAGTATCTATCCACAAATTAGTTATTAATATGTGTATATAAACTTTTCTATGCTATTAAAGTGCATTGAAGTTGGTTTACATTAGCCCATTACAAATAATTGTAGAGGTCAACAAAAAACTAATGCCATTTAAAATACTAAGTATTCTTTTTTCAATTGTGAAATTTAAAATTTATATTTATCAGTACCAATTCATTTTCCTTTTTATTAGTCGAGAAAGTTTTGACCCTAACTCTATTCCCTGTCCCGCCAGTAATAAATGCTATAACACCCGCAAAAGTTCTTACTATTAAACGATATTAATCATACAATTGATAGACTAGTAATTTCTTGAGAGTATGGCCTCTGAACTTAACTATTCGAGATAAATAGTATAATAAAAAATCTGAAACAAAGCATGCAATATTTACAAAGCCACTCTACTGTAGGAAATGGAATTTATGGCATGATAAGTTTAAAAATATATAGGGGTTTTTATAAATACCAATCAATATACTACCTGAAGACTGCAATGGGGAAACCTTTATTCTCCCTTCTTCTAGTTTTCTCGAGATGAAGACGTATGCATACGTCATAAAAGCACAAAAATACTAATATTCAAATACTGCAAACAATAATACTTATGTACTCGTATTGTGGTACAAATACTAATACTTTTTATTTGTACCTAGTACAAATACTAGTACATATGTACTTGTACTTGAAACAGTACTACTACTTAAAGTAGTATTGGGGCTTACACGAGCCCCGGATTACTTTCTTACTTTTTTTTATTTTTTTTTCTGAAAATGAGTTCATACGCCTCATTATAGTCATCAGGCAATCATAAGATTTTATTTTGAATATAAATTTAGCCATAAGTTCAATCGATTTTAAGAAAATTTATTTTACCGAACCAGTTTATATAATAAAGTTATTATATTCAATATTTGTGTAGACTATTTACATAAATTGATTTCTTAACATTTAAGACTTAACAAGTCTGGTCAAGTCTTTACAAGATATTTTACGATACATTCAGTCTATGCTTGACGAACTACATTCGAGAAGTTACAAATAGAAAATAAAAAGTATATTTACAAATACTTACTTAATACTCTATAGTTCGTGTTTCTAAAAAGTATATTCTTGTGATAATTAAAGCCGTTGCTCAGAAGGTGAGAGTTTTATAGTGTTGATATCGCTAAGATTTATAAACAATTATTCAGATATCAAAAGATTTCAACTATGACATTCATTGTTGTCAAATGATAATATAAAACAAAAGTAGATATCTTCGACGAATGTTATTACAGCATTATTGCGAAAGGTCATCAATGGTCAATATTAATATCACAACTTTTGAGTACGACATAAGTTTTTATTTTGACATCACGGTGATGCCAAAAAAATCATATGGTCAGTGTTACCCGTAGCTATCATAAACATTGCCAATATAACCGGTGTTTGATGTATTTCCATTCGTACGTTTTGTTGTTCCTTGTTTTTTGAGCGCCATTGTCATATATGTGACAAAATTTATACGATATAAATACTTAAGTCTTTGTGAAGAAAAAACATGAATTTTCGTTTGTCACGTATACGCAACAATGGCGTTCAAAAGTAAACGCGTTTGGGATCGGGGATCACACATAACTTTCTTGCTTAGCTGAGAATAGCATCAACGATTCCATGAGATG
>OY982578.1:5702276-5855872 GCA_963859945.1 Euplagia quadripunctaria | reverse complement strand
TATTGCACTTTTGTTAGGAATTATATTTTCTTTTTTACTTGCTTTAGTCGTTGATAAGTCCTTTACATATTTATTAGTTTCCTTAATCGCAAGCTTATTTACCTTATTATTTAAAACATTTTTTGTGTTTTCTTTACTCGATTTTGCTTTGTTAATATTTTTCGGTGCTGGATACTTTGGTTCCGTTTTATTAAGATTAACATCTTCAACATCTTTATCTTTTAATAATTCCAAATGTTCTTCGTCTTGATGTACTTCACAATACTTCTGCAAGTCATATGGAGTTTCTATAACACTGCTGCTGCGGAGGCGCGGCTTTGGCGTAGGCATGTTAACATTAACGCTATCGGGTGTACGAGCGTCGCAAACATCTTGGCTTAGCTTCGAATTTTGGAAATTGCTCGCTTGTTTTACAGTTATATTTTGATTGTTGTTTGAATCACTACTACTCGACGATTTATTGCTGTCGCTGGACTCTGGGGGTTGATAACACTGAGACGGTGGAGGCGAGCTGTCAGAATCCGAGAACCCAGAATCTTGACTCTTATGACTCCCTGGACTACCATGTCGCAGAGGCCATTGATTTATTTGTATGGGTTGTGCAATGTCATTGTTGCTATTGTCCTTCAGTTCAGGTGGATTTGCTATCCAGTGAGGCAGTTGAGGCTCCCAATCGTTACGGTTCGGATTACATTCGACCTTGGCTACCGGGCTTCCAACAGTCGGTGGTGAATCATTCCACCACACTTTACTGCGCGTCCGTTGAAAATTTGACATCCTGAAAAAGAAAAAAAATCAATAGGTAAATGACTCGTGGGAATCCTTAAGGTGTAGGGTTTAATGATCGGTGTCAGTGACGTAATGTCGTGGTCCATTATAAGGAATATCGGACGTGCGAGCCCGTGGCGCGTGACGGCCGGCGTTCGAGGCCAAATTATCTCGTATGTAAAGTTTGTTTTGTTTTTGTTTGAGTAGTCATGGGAATTTGGTACGCCTATTGTGTTGATTGCTCACAATAGTTTAAGAAAAAAGTAGTAAAATACTGCCCAAGGTGATATGACGCGTGCATTTGAAATAATAATAGTGGCATATCACGAAAGTCTTGGCCGGGCAGATGTTAAAAACCGTTGCAGAGCCCATTGTGCACAAAATGCAAGGGCGTTCACACATGACTGTGATTCTCCCCTTCGATTTACCATGCACAAAGAAATAACGCTCTCAGCATCCATTTGGTCAAACTTCGTTTTTTAACAGACGACGATGATGTATACTATGAATGAGTTACTATTATTTAATAATGAGTACAGTTGTACCTCCAATAACATTTCTGATAGATTTTTTATGATCAAGTTCATGATAAAGAATACGTTTTATATGTATATATTTACAAGTTACAAGTATTTCACCTTAATTACTCGGTAGTTAAAGAATAGTTTTTTTACTCGTATCGTCGTCGCGTCAATACTTTTCTAAGAATCCATCTTTTGGATGATAGGGATAATCTTATCAAACAGTGAAGTTAGTATGCCGCTCCTTTTCAGTGTTATCATTACATATCGCTACCTATGTACCGGTGAGGGCAGACATTTTTTATTGCCTAGTCATCATCAATATTTGTAAACCTAACAGAAAATTTTATCTCTGCTTAAAAATGGAATCCCAGTACTAAATAAATAATTATAGTTTAAAAAACTAAAAAACACGCTTTTATAGAAAATTCAACAAAAAAAATTAAAAAAAAAAATCGAATTATTGCATTGTCATCGGTCTTTGACAGGTGAGCAAAATTTGAATGAAATCTGGCCGTTTAAAGTGGGTCAAAATCGTCCCCAAAGGAGTTGGTTACAAACATACAAACAAACATACATACAAGTGAAGCTAATATAAAGCGTGTAAAAAAGTTACTCGGCTAGGGAATCTATACTGATATAAGAAAGCTGAGTAGTTTTTGTTTCATTGTTTGTTTAAACGAGTTAATCTCTGAAACTAATAGTCGGATTTGAATAATTCTTTTTGTATTGTATAGAATATTAATTGAAGGATATTATAGGCTATATAAAATCACGCTACGACCCTTAGGAGCGGAGCAGTGACCATAAACGTAGGTGAAACGGGGAATGGCTAGTAATTTATAAAGACACTAATGATTATTCCTTATAACCATCACGAGCCATTTTAATGTCTAGTGTTAGTTTTTACAATTTAGGTGTGTGATCAAAATAGTCATAAGTCGAGTGCTCGTACATTTGCTGACGGGCGATAACGGTGCAATGTCAGTATATTCGACCATCTTTTTCATCGTAAAAACTAATTAAACGTAAACGTACATTGGTAACAGTATTAAAAAACATTTATTAGACGACCTCTGTAGCATGGTCGCAGGTTCAACTCTCACTCAGTGCAAGTGGGGCAATAATAGCCCCTACTACCTACCTACAGTCTGCGGTAAACAATTATACAGCTACTATTATTATTCTGCCGCCTTATGTTAAAAAAAAATATCGTCAATCATACTCCACGATTTACGGTCGTCTGAGTCAACGTACGCGCTCTCTCGAATCTGATTCATTCTTACAACTCTAATATATTGAAATCATTACCGGACATTAGTCAGTGTAGGAGTTAGAATACTCATACACTGAATATTATAAACGCGAAAGTGAGTATTATGTTTGTCTGTTATGGTTTTAATGCCTAAACTAGTTACCTACTCGAAGCGATCATCATGAAATTTTGCATAAACTTTGTGAGGAGTACCGAAAAGTACAGGTACAATTACAAGTACAGATGACATTATAGGCACAGGACACATAGGCACAAGGAATAACTATCATCCGGAAAAAAAAATCCCGAAGGCGAGTAAGATAAATTTTACGTGAGTGAAGCCACGGCCTTAATTAGTAGTACCTACCTATTACTGTCTCCGTGTAGTCAGTGATCGATAACTTCCTTTATCTAAACCATTGTTTATTTTGCTTTTTGTTTTCAATTCTTGTGATTGTTTTGAAAGTGGATTCCATGCATATATCTCTGTCAAGAAGCTTATTGTCATATCCAAGTACTAAAAAAAATAATAAGCAATTCTTTTTTAACTCACGTTGAAAGGAAGAGGTAGGTACCCATTTCATCGGAATATTTTTACGTATATTTAGCAGCAGTTCCTCACTACATTGTCCAATAAAAAAAAATAGGCAGTCATGGGACTGCCGACAGACGTGAAAACTTAAACGAAACGACGAACTTAAAACGTCACATTAGCAGGTTGGTGACATTAATTAATAAGGAGTTGACAGAACTCAATGTTTAGATTAACGCCCTCTAGTGGATCTATTGTACTATTACCATGACAGTGCGAGTTCAATGCTTTTTTTTCCCATAGCAAAAGTGCACAACGTGCATAAAGAAGATTTCACTTCAAAAAAGGAAAACCAACAATGGACTTATAAAAATTTGTTTAGGATCTAATAATAGGATCCATGAAAATATCATGAAATCGTTGTATAGGCATCTGCAGAATATACGGACGAATATAATTATTTAATCGATATAGTATATTTAATATATTTATAATCTGTAAGTGATATGGCTAAGTATTTAGATGCTTTTAATTTCAAGCGTCGAAGTCGGTTGTACTTTTTTTAAACATAATTTGTTTTAATTTACATATAGCGGAAAGGAAGGTATTACTGTTCTTGCAAATATGAATATATTATATACAAAAACAACAGTAAATTATATATACTAACATGTTTTAAGCCGTAGCTTAGCCGTGCCGGCATAGAATACTGAGGTATGTATTTTACAATGCCGAATTGAGTTACATTGCTGATAATGATAAAACAGCTTTCAAATAAACTTCCACAATAGACATGTAAGAAAAATATTATTAAAACTTAGTTTGTATCGATTTATTAACACTAAAATAATTTTAGATTTAAAATATCAAACTCTAAATAGATGTGGACGGCTTCGAACAAAATTTTTTAAAGTTGATATATATTTTGACATTAGCAATGTAAAAAAAATCAAATTACTTTAATTTTATAACTTGTTACTAAATACATATATGTTTATTAATGTATTTCACGAGGTTACAATAATTATATAAATGTTTATTTTCTCACATAGAATGTTTACAGTAATTTAAATACTTAATCTAGTTATTGTACATTCGGTAATTTCAAGTAACAATTTATACATGTAACAAACAATGCCTATGAATAGCCATAATCACCACAATTGTCTGCCAGTAGTCGTCGTGAGTACTCGTGAGTGATTATTACGTTCGTACTAGTCCAACAATTCACGCTTGACGACAATTTAATACTGTATTAAGTGAAACAAAGTTGTTACAGGAATATAATTATTTTATTTTAAAAAATGGAATCAATCATTTAGTTAACCGAGTCTGATTCTTTTATCTCGTAAAAACGGTTTTAAATGGATCCAGTATTTGTTGCCAAGCTCGAATTAGCATTATGATGATTTTAGAATGTTGGCAAGAGCTATTGTGACATACTGTCAGTGTTGTCATCCTCAAATGTTACTAATATGTACTCGCTAATGAGTTTCAGTTATGAAGTATATTCAAATATGTAGTAACGATTATTTCGAAATAATCACGAGGACCAAATATGTAAATTCCAATAAAAAAATAATAACTATATACATATACACTCTAGTTATTTCAGACACATGAAACTATGCATAAATGCTCTGTACAATGTTTTATGTCTCAAAGCTTAGGCTAAGTTACCTTCAAAGTCAGTTGGTCAAATATTTTTCGCATTTCTCTATTATGTTCAATGTACAAATTACATAAACACAATATCAAACGAAATAACTACCTTGCATTATTTTGATACATTTTTTTTACGAAGATTTGTTCATTTTAATATTTTTAATAACTAGAATTTACCCTGACGGGTTTTTTACTAATAAATAATGTAACTTTGACTTTGACATTTGAAGATTAATAAATGTAACTTTAATTTGCATTAGAAGTACCTAAAACCCATCTGAGTACCATTTTATTTTTTTTGAGGACTTCATATTATGCGGGGTAACGAAAATGCCCACATTTCAACCTAACCGCAAATAAAACATGCCGTAAGATATTCATTTACTTTTTGTAATTGTTCTTTTTGGTACTATGTAGTATTTAAATAATCCGTGCAACTTTTGTCTGTTCTTAAGTAACATAAGAAATAATGAAATTAAATCATAACTTGCCCAGTTTTTTTTTTAAAGAAAACAGAAGAGGTTATTACCACCTTAGAAATCATGAAAAAGTATTTTAAATTAACAATGTTGGTATTACCACAGACTACTGCATTTATTACCACCGAAAAGAAAGGAATACATAGTAATACATGTTTTTATGTATACAATTATACATAATTGTATATAACCAATTTAATGAAAAAATCTATTTCAATAAAAAATAATATTATTATAATAGGTTCACAAAATGGCGAAGATATTCGCATATTATACACAAAGTAGTTTCTTTGCTAAACATATATTTTTTCTTTAACAAGAAAAGCAGTTCGTAGTATGTAGCCTAATACGTAAATAATTATCTGCGTAATGTAAATTGTTTACTTATCGCCACAAATAATTGTGACATTTCAAAACCTTGACGATATCAGTAATCCTTCAAAGTAAAGACAGCCCTTGTCGGTTTCCTACATTCTTCACTACATTTAAATTTCGATACGCTTCAATGGTAACATTGACAATATCATTTGAGTTGACTTTGAAATGTACCTCTTTTTATCTTTTCAATGGCAGTAAAATACACCTCGTCCTATATTTTTTTTCTTTTTTGTTATGGGGGGCAAACGAGCAGACGGGTCACCCGATGGTAAATGACTACCGTCGCAGTCACAAGTGCATTGCCGGCCTTTAAGGTGGGAATAGAGGAAGTGTGGAAGAGGGGAGTGGGGGGAGGGAAGGGTTAGGGTCTCCGGTAACCTCACTCACTCGGCGAAAAGCAATGCAAACATTGCTTCACTGCCGGTTTTCTGTGAGGCTGTGGTATCACTCCGGTCGAGCCGGCCCGTACGTGCCGAAGCATGGCTCGCCACCGTGTCTATTTATGGCAATAATAGGCATGACATATATTCAATTGAGATAACAGTTAAGAACCATTTTGTCCTATGTTTGTCAACAAATTTTCAATGGCTATTGACGAGTTTTGTGATATCAATAAAAAAAATTAGATCAGATAATTTTGCCACATAAATTATGTAAAAACGACTACAAACAGCTAAAAGCGTCCAGTATGTTCACCTGTTTTACATGGAAAATCCATACAACGACAGTTCAAGTTAAACTAGTCAACGAAATAAAACAAAACATTAAAAACTTTATGAATTATGGTCGAATATCGACAAACAGACGATCTCTTAATTGTATGTAAAAATAACATAATATTCTAAAGTCTCACAGTATGCAAAACAAATGAAATATTATAAGTAATTACTGGTAAATGTTAATAACAACCGCATCAAATGTAAAAAATACGAGGGAATAACGAGTCTTATATCATGAATTATGAAGGTTTTGGTTAATAACACACAGATTTTGACACGATCAAGGTTAGGGTCGAAGAGTTATTGTATTTTTGGTTATTTGAGGTCAAAATACCTCTACCACATATTATGTTCATACTTCACTTCATTGGTATTCCACTAGTAGGTACTTATTAATGTTTTAGTACCAAAAAAAAAAGAAAGTATGATTTTTACTCTATGGAGGATATTTTTACTCTATAGTAGTCACTTTATTTTATATTTCTGATGAAGTGTTGTTGTTATGGGTATTAATAGTTTTGCATATTTCAATTAATTGGCACAACAGTTAAACGTAAATAACTGTATTGAAAAATAGTAATAATAATAATGCACGATAATAATAATAATAACTTGACACATCACACACACGGCCGTCTGATCGCAATTAGGCATAGCCTGTACTATGGTCACCAGACTGCTGATAAACATACTTAAATATTTCTAAATACATTCATTTAGGTAAATAACACCCAGACACAGAATAAATGATCATGCTCATCACATAATTATTTGTCCTGGGTGGGAATCAAACCCTCAACCTCTGGCTCAACAGGACAGGCAAAGGTAGGTCAGACTAGGCCAGTAATTATTTGGTCCGGATGTCTTAATAAAAGCTGTTCCTAGATGCCTCCTACTTTAGGCGCAATACGGCACACCGTGTGGTTTTAGTCGATTCGATACCGACACACCGCCCGCGCCCCACCGAAAACCCCGGTGTCACCCCACAGGGGTTTTCGGGGCAGCGTAGGATTCCACACACACAAAAAAAAGGCCAGGAATTTTTAAATTTGGAGATCTATGACGGCTTTCTAAATCTGTTGAAAAAAGGAAAAATGTGAACAGGCTAAATTTAACCACACACTTTATTAATCTAGTCTAGATAAACTCATTTTAATGACTATTACACTATAGTCTATTTACACATTTTCATATTGTTGATTTGAATTGTGTATGTATTTGTTCGATTTTTTAATTTTTTAATTTTATAGGGGGCAAACGAGCAGACCTGATGGTAAATGACTGCGGCCACCCATTAGCACTTGCAACTCAAGAGTCACAAGTGCGTTACCGGCCTTTAAGGTGGAAGTAGTTGAAGGGAGGAAGAGTGGGAGAGGAAGGGAGAGGGGGGAGAGGGAAGGGTTAGGACCTCCGATAACCTCACTCACTCGGCGAAAAGCATTGTAAGCATTGCTTCACGGCCGGTTTTCTGTGAGGACGAGGTATCACTCCGGTCGAGCCGGCCCATACGGGCCGAAGCATGGCTCTCCCACAGTTAAATACATTGCATACAAGCAAATTAATGCAGGCGTAAGAATTACATATGCATAAAACCTAGTTTTTAAACATTGTAGTAACTACGCACGCATCTACTATTTGCAAGCGAGGAATCAGTTCCTTTCTACAAATTCAAGTCAAGGGTAGGTCATGCCTTTTAACTCGGTGAATGCAAAATTTATAATTTCTGTACAATCACATACCTACTCGTAACATCAAAGTTGATGGTATTGAACATCGACAGTTCTGGCACAGTATATGTACAATATATTATACTGTGGTTCTGGTGCAGCTGTTCCTTCCAATCCTTTCGCCAACTAACTAACTTAAATTTTTAGTTTCAAAATTCTGAATACCTAAATTATATTATTATCAACTACCTCGTTGGTAGTGTGTTTGTGATAACGCTTATTTTCCTAGGTTCAATTCCTGGGCTGGCAAATATGTTTTTTTTTCTGTAAAAAAATTTTGAAAATACGGAGACTGGAAACTGCGCTCTATCATATGAGACCGAAATATAGCGAAATGTGTGTGTAATAAATATCTCGGATAACCTCCTGTGGAGATATAATATATAATTATTAATATGTAGTTGCCAGTAATGAAAAAAATCGGTTTTAATATTTTGAATAAAAACAAAATTTACATACTTTTACTTAAAACAGTTCACGCATACTCATCTCTTATCTTTCACAACTACCTATTACATGTTTGTAGTTGATAAATTCCTGTGTGACTATATGGGGGCACGTGCACCTGGTGTTAACGGTCGCGTGTCATCTGCGCCTCATACGTTACGGTCTGCTGAGCGGACGCAGTAAGGCACGCGCATGCGCCTCTCCTGTCAAAATTGAAAATCGAACGGGATTCTAATGTATCCGGTTTTGCAAAAATAACGGATTTTTGTCTATCGTTCACTACTTGCAGCTGTCAATGGAATTCTATTTTTAAACTCGTTTGAGGTTTTTTATTGCAGTAAGTACTTACTTAGTTTCAATAAGTAACAGCTAAATGCCTGTAAAAAACATAATAGCCTATAATGTTTTGAATACTTACATATATCCACGTAATTGAACAACAACGTTTATTCAAATAAAAAAAAAACTGTGTTCAGTTTTGTGTATTATTCTAAAATAAGGTACGTTTCCTAACATTAAGTTGTGAACATAATAAACAAACGAAAACCGTTATGTTTCACACGAACAATTGGATAATATCGAGCTACGACTTTTATTGATTTTTTTCTCCAAAGTCAAAGTGCTAACTCAACGTCAACTTTATTGCCTTGCACAAAAAGTCTATAATAAGAAAAACCTTTGAAAATTTTAATGTTCACTATGATTGTAGTGATTTGATCTCTATGGTTACGGCCAGGTGTGAAGCGCCGCTTTTTTTCTGCGTGTGCGCAAGGGTCGTAATCCCGAGGCGCTTGTACCGCCCCAAGTTACTATGATACGATTCAAATACATGGTGTTTTCTTTTGGAATAACGTGAAAAAATAACAAGTAATTAAATTCAATTTGTTTTACCCAAGGTATAATTTAATTATTTGATATAATATAATGTTAAAAAGTAATGAAGGTAGGCATTAGACAGATATTTTTACTTATTTCGTATTTTTATTAGGTAATAATTAGAATTAAAAGTATATATTCAGTAAAAAAATCGTACATCTACTCCCAAAAATTTAATTAACGTAAGGTCGGTAGCCATTATATGAACGTCAAAATTAAAATATACTTATTTTCAGTTACTAAGATACTTTTGTTATTTAAATAGCTGAAACAATATGTTCGGACTACAAGATTTTACTGTGTTTGGAAAGAAAAAATAATTCCAACATAACGTGATAAAACACTTCAGTCCGCTTAATTTTTTTGCTTATTGAGACATATTGCAAGTATTTGTCAAACTATATTTTATAATAAAAAATTAACAAACAAGCTGGCCTGATTTTTTAAGAAGTCAGTAATGACTGATACTGTTATTTTTTATTAACCTCTATAACTGGTACCAGGAACTACGTGTCACAAAGTCTACAAGAACGAAGACCAATCCGTTTTTGTTGGACATACGCAGCAGTGCTACTGACAGATACTAAGCGACTACGAACGCAGGCACTACCTTACATGCATCTATGAAACTATTTGAATTAATTGCAGGACTCAATCGTAGATCTATGTGGCAAGATAATACAAACCTGATTAATAGGAACCTGGTAACGGCAAGTATGATAATAGATTAGTATTTGGAAAGATGTGCGTGTATACTGCATTCGTTCCCGTATCGATTACCGGTTGATTGATAGATCACGATGATATTTAAAGTGTAACAAATCGAAGTCTCATAGTTGAGTGACATAATCCATTTGTAGTCAATGAATGTTGGATTGCTATTGTAAAGAGTTGGCGCAACACACAATGAATGCTGTCGTAGTAAAACTTGTCTTAATTGAATTAACATAATAAAAAGTAGACCACGCCCTGTATAAAGTATGGGACGGTGCTGATGACTCACGAACATCTCAACAAGATTTTAGTATTCATTTGAAAATAGATCTTGTGATTGGGCTTGAGAAATGCAGTAATGGCAGTCGCCTTAGGCAGTTTATTCTTGACTATATAGTACAGGCTCATAAGATTTTGTAGGAGATAGTACAAAGTTGATTTCTGAGCATTGGAGCCGCCTGACTGTACAATGTGAGACATTTTTTTATGGGATATGTGGCAGACGAGCTGACGGGTCACCTGATGGTAAGTGATTACCGCCGCCCATGGGCACCTACAACTTAAGAGTCACAAGTGAGTTGCCGACCTTTAACGGTGTAAGGGAAGGGAAGAAAGAGACATTTGTCCTTTGGAACGATAATTAAATTAATTTAAATTATACTTAAAAATGTTGAATAATTTACAACCTATTTAAACAAACAACCTGTATATGATCTACATAGTGCAGTCCCCTACGTTCGACACAACAGTTACTTACCGGTCCCGAGACATCTGTCCATATTGTACCTTCTTTCGATACTATAGTAACATACCGGGACTTCCGCACCCGGTTGTACAAAAACGAACGAAGTGAAAGTATCGAATTTATGTAATCGAAAGCGATAATGATGAGCGGTCGATTAAATATTAATAATTATGTAATTGCAATACGCACGTGTGCGCATGGGATATTGTCACTTTCATCAACTGCGTACTCGTTCATTTATCTGAATAAGTAAAAGTAGGTACAAACAATTTACATAGGAAATATACCTACTTAGAACACGACATCGATGATATTAATGTAAAAAAATATGTGATGAAAAAGAAGATTTTGTTTTTTTTATTATCCATGACAACATTAATCTCATGTTTGTTAAACACGAGTCTTTTACGTATATGGCATTTAACGGTAAAACGATGAACACCTTTTTGAAAGTTGAAAAAAAAGGTTTAAAAAAAATTCATTTTGTCATTTAATTCTTGTAATATTCTTTAACGTATGACTTGCAATATGATGGTTCCATGACCAACATCTTTAGTTTTGCTAACAAAAATCCTCCGCAGTCATTTTACGTAATCCTACGAGTGGAGATTATAAGACATACATGCGTCTTATGTTCTTATAATATAACATTTTTACTCCTTACTTTAGCAAATATATTTAACTACTAAATTTATTCGTAAAACATGGAATTGTTCATTGTCATGTCATGTTCATTTGACGCTCCAGTACTCGTTTATATTTCTTATGCGTAGGACTTGTATTAAGATTCCAGCCGCGGCTGTATTTCTCCGAGAAGACAGTGTATAAATTCCGTTTAGCAGAATTTTAAAAAACGAATCAGTTGAACTTTTTTTTCGAACACGAGCGAGATACGGTCGGTTGAACATTGGAAGGAGGTTCTCATAGGGCACGCGTTGGTGGCATATGGCTGATAACGCCCGTGCCTTGAAATAAAAAACATTAGGCCACGTGGCGGCAGTTAATTTCTTTATGTTGTTCTTTTTTTGGCTAAAGCATTAGAGTGTGAAAGTGGTGTGGAGTTATTTACTATTTAAACTGTTTGTCGTTTTTAATTAACACATAATTAATTAACTCATTTTCTTATTACCTAGCTAGATCCTTCACCACTATACATTTAAGATTTTTCAATTCAAATTAAAACTCTGATATTCAAGTCCTTAGACTCTACTGAAGATTAGCGTGGTGCTGTTTTTTTTTTTGAACGTAGAACTGCCAAAAAAAAACATTTTGTACATGAAAAAGTGTGAAATTGTTTTAAAATTTGAATTTTTAGAGAATTTTTACGAAGACCAAAGGTTAAAATAAAAATATAATTTTTAGAAACGTTTTTCTTTAAGTTTGAATAATATATTATATTCCTACATTTTAATTTTGTAGATAAAATGGAAACATTTTGTTAAAAGGTATGTAAAATTTGTCAGTAATCGCTGATAGCCAAAGTTATTTCTTAACAAGTAAAACACATTACTCATATCCGTTTAAAATCGATCAGTATAAACTGATCCGACCTTGCCTTCTGTTCTTCGCAATGAAATGATTATAGGTTTGACATTTAGCTTTTAACGGTAGGCCAGGGCAGCTGCGAATTACAACGCAATTAACAATTTACTTCAGCTGCAGATGTCTAGCCGTGTATGGCATGCTTTATACTCCATAAGACCGTTTGATTTTTAAATTTACAATTCATGTTTGCAATGCTGATACTGGCCGCACAGGTGACTATAAACAAAATTTACTGCTGGCCATATACTGTTGGATAACATTAACTTAGATGTCGAGCATGCAGATGGCGTTTATTTAAAATATAGCATCTTGTAAATAATACGCAATAGACATTTTTAGTGTCATTAAAAACTGCAGTACTTAAGGAAATTTATTTATGTACAAAATAATAAATACATTTCGAAACCTCGCAATCAGCAAATAAAATTATAATTTACGGAGTACTACTACTAGTTTTATTTGAGGAATAATATTTTGAGAATATTAATTAAGTAATATAATATATTATAGAACGAAGAGGATATAGTTTTGTGCTGCCAATAAATGAATCACATTTTGAGTGTTATAGTATGGTATTCCCAAGCAGACATCATAAAGTAGCTGCCCGTGGATTTACCCGCGGAAGGAGGCGGTCCATTTTTCCTTCTTACTCTTAGGATAGGATTATTCAGTAAAATCTAGATATTCAATGCACAAACTTTTTCACCTATCATACTATGGTAAACAAACTTAGCCCGTCTGAACGAAAGCGATGCGAGCCATTGACGGTTGCAATACCAGGGCCAGGGATGTCACACGATGATACTGACTTTAAAATTAAAAAAAAGATAAGATTTAAATATAAATTAATAAAGCACAACCCACAACAAACAAAACGTATTATTTACCAATTTATTAAAATAGGTACCTAACCGGTGATGATATGTAATACTATGTAGGTATATGAAGATCAAATATTTGTGCTCAGTCAGGGTATTATTTGTGCTTTAAATGTTAGAACAGTCTGCGACGACACAGAAACCAATTCATTGCCTGTGATATTACTCCTCAGTTTGTTATTTAAATTAATAAGTACCTGCACTTTTGCTTAATCCTAAATCCCTGTAATTTGTCCACTAATTCACTACTGCTAATTGCTACGTATTCAAGAGTAAGAACACAACAAACGTTCCTATACCTCTGTCCTATTCAATACAATGGAATGTGCTTTGTTCGATCTCTACCAAACTGGGAAAACTAATCATGGATCCGGAATGTTTGATACACGTGCAGGAGTTTCTTTACTGTATGCCATACTATTTAGATAATATCACTGTTTCTGGAAACTTCGAATCATTTAGAAACGCTTTAGCTGCATAATTGTGGTTTTAATTCCGGACGTTAAGAATTTGTCTGTGTGGCATCGCAGCTGCCAAACGAATGGATCAATTTAGATGCATTTTTTTTAATTAGTTAAATTATATATCGGTTTTTAATTATGTTTGATAAACAGCTGTATAATAGTTTCTTAGATCATCAGCTATTTTACTGATTAATTAAGTTTTTGAATTTCTTTTTTAAATTGTCAACGCGGCGTAGCAATAACTCGTTAACTGCTAATCAACAGTGTGCTATTTTGCCAGATTAATTTCATGTGCTTCCATAAAACTGCTGTCTCTGCTCCGCCTACTTCATCAAAACTGAAGTTACACATATGTCATCCATCCTCTACAACATGCGCTTGTAGTTACATCGATAGAACTCCTGAAATCAAATACCTTGGCGTCATGACAGACCAAAAACTTAACTTCCAAACCCACATTAATTCCCTTTCGAACGTAGTAAGAAAAAGGCGCGGAGGATGAGGATGAAATTTGAGAATTTTTATGTTTTGTGTTGTATTTATTTAAATTACCATGACATGGTATTGATTCGTTTGCTACTTGTTTTAATTTTGCCTATCCTAATTGATTGATGAAATATACAGAAATATGTAAATATTCTGTTAATTTTATGGAAAATTGTAGTATTAATTTGTGACTTTTTCACATAATGCAAAGAGTAAGATCTTTCATTTAAATTTAATCCTTGTGCTTTCGAAAATGGGGACGTTATTTGTTTAAACTAAATGAAAGGTTGGCATAGTATTTATACTTACATTTTCCCTATACATATGAAATATAAGTATGGACTAGTTTTAGCTACTTGTTTTCATATTGTGCGGTAATTATCCTTATTCGTCATCATGTCAGTATGGCAGCTACGCTTTATGCAAGAAATAACTACAAACCAAATATGTAATAAGTACTTATTCGATTATAGTGCGTTGTTATACAAATTAATATATGCACAAATAAAAAATCCATTAAATCATGCAATAAGGCAAGCAAACACCTCCTTAAATGATCTTAGTAAGGAATGTACCTATCATGACCTTTTATATTAGTTTGACCATTTAATTGTACTGGACGTCGCCTTGAGGTCGAATTTTGATCGTAATTCATTAATTTTATGCATTGATAACACTAAAGCTCGTCAATAGATAGTGAAAATAATCAAATTATACAGACGTTTTCCCATAATTTAAATACACAAAATCATTTGATCCATTTTTTTATTGATATCACTTAAACTCATCAATTGGTTGACATATATAGGGGAAAATGGTTCTTAACTGTTTTACCTCACCTTTTTATTAAATAATAAGAATATAATATATAAGACTTATCTCAGATTCACATTCATATTTCGATAGTAAATCTTATACCTATGTTGGTAATATACTTTAATATGTTACCTAGTAATATTATTAGTTAGTAATATCTCATCTATGTTAGTTATAGATTTGTACTTATTACTAATTTTAATAAATATTTATTAAGATTCCAACATAATCCTGTGAGATAGTAAGCAAGTAACTTTAGAATAGCTTAAATTTGGTTATATAATCCATATTAATACGAACTAGGTTTTGGACAACATTTATTATTTTATTTTATCATGCACATTACGATCATACGTTCGACAACCCTAGCACCGTTCACCGCTTGGTCGCTAGCTCGTTGTACAAAATAACGATGCAAATAAAGTTATGACAAATCTCTCAGCAATTGAGGATTAATGAAGTCATCAGTACAACACTATAATCAATACAGCACACACCTACATTAATCGAATACCAGATTTTACTCAGTTAAAACGGCAATGCCGGGACCACTTACTACTTCCTTTGAAACTGGTAAATGTTAGTCGTCTCTATACGATAGTGCACAGATTGAGCGATGTTGGTATTAGTATATTTCTGTCGCAATACATGGGAAAGGCTAGAACATGCATTCGTGAAGTAGATACATGTCGTGTACAGTTGATGTTTGTAAAATAAAACTTAATAACTGTACCTTAACGTGATATACAGCGTGTAAGTTTGAGCTACGCGAAAAACTTACAAAAATGTCTTTGTCGATACTTATCACAATACAAAAGTCAGTTCATCATAAAAATGTGAGATTAAGGATTTATAGTCATTAGTTTCATTTGGCGCTACGCAATGTATGCGTTACAAACTTAGGTATTCTTTTTGTGCGGTACAGTGAATGACCTTAAACGTTTGGCGCCGTCAAGACCTAAATTAACTGTTGTTTGATTAATTACATTGCAGTTTTTGGCCGTATGCGGTATTTATTAATTTTTATTCCTTGGGAATATAGTCGTTTTAAGACGGGAAAGAAGGAAGTTGGTAAATTTGTATAAGGAAAAATGGGTAGGGAGAGGAACCTAGGGTAAGGGATACCGCAAGTCAAGATGGGGAACGGGACTGAGACTGCAGTAGCTCGCAGAGGCCGGGGTCGCGTACCCGAATTTCCGTATTTCGTGTGACTGAAGAGGCCACTATGACAAAAACATCAGCTTGCAATTGTTATATGTATTGGCACTGTGCAGTCTAATCCAGTATTAAGGTGTTACAGAAGATAGCAAAGTGTTATGGCATATATCTGCCATTAATCCCACTAATATTGTAAATGTGAAAGTTTGGATGGATGGATGTTTGTTACTCTTTCACGCAAAAACCACTAAACCGATTGCGATGAAACTTGGCATGTATATAGCTGGAGACCTGGATTAACGCATAGGCTACTTTTTATCCTGATATTCCCAAGGGATCGGGACTTACGTGGGTGAAACCGCGGGTCGCTGCTGGTTTCAAATAATCCTGCCCTATTTTGAAACCGGGACCGTCCAATAGGAAGGATAAACTTCTACGAACTGTGATAGACAAGGAAGGTAAATCGAAGTCCTACAATAACAGGTCTGCTTTCAAGGTGTGGCTGGTATCTCCTAAGTCGTTATAGGCAGCCTTCCGTTGGCACAAAGTGACACTTCAACACTTGTTTCGCCTCTATGAGAGGAAGGAATCGATTAATTTCTTCAGCAAATTAATCTAAATCAGCCACATTGAGCGATTGCAATTAATTGAGATTTGTTCTCGGGTACTCCGTCAATGGAAAGGTGAGAGGTGGGTCATTACTATTTTATAATTATATGTAAATGTCGATATAGCCATTTGCAACTTCACACGCGCATTTTACTTTCTAATAACGTATAAATTATAGCTAAGGTTTCTACCCTCGTAAAAAGGTAAATGTATTCTACCTGACTGAACCGTTTGGTCTGATCTGACCTTTGTGTTATTTTCCAACGTACAAACAAAAAGGCTAATAATAAGAATGTGTGTAAAACTGCTCCGATCCTATAGCTTGTAGTGTGAAGTTATATAGCCTATAGCCTTCCTCGATAAATGGGCTATCCAACCCTAAAAGAATTTTTCAATTCGGACCGGTAGTTCCTCAGATTAGCGCGTTCAACCAAACAAACAAACTCTTCAGCTTTACAATATTAGTATAGATTAGATACTAGTAACGTTGTATCGTGAGTCCTAATTGAGCAAAAGTAACGTTCCTCTTAACCTTTTAATAGATCAGGGTAGGAAAGATATTTGGGGGTGTCACCAACCAACCCTATTAGTTACAGGCTAGTTAAGACGCCACGTTTGTTAAGAAGAAATATAACAGATGCACCTGTATCTCCGAAGTGGCAGAGGCGCATTAAACACCAGCGGCAAGCCTATTGCCGCACACCGGGCACTTTGGGAATCACAAGTGGGAAATCTTTAAAGAAAATGCTAAGCAAGAAGAAGGGGAGTAGGGGAAGACAGGGAGAGTGAAGGGTTAGGGCCTCCGGAAATCTCACTCACTCGTCGAAACACAATTGCTTCACTGCCGGTTTTCAGTGGGCCCTACGTGCCGAAGCATGAGATGGCTTTTTTGTTTTGTTGAGACATATCGACAATTAATTCATAAGGTGGCACTGGCCGTGGCCAGTCAGAATGTTTCGTGATCGCGTTAATTCTCGTATAAATACATAATTATATCATGGAACGCGAAAACCTAAAAGTTAGTTTTATTGCCAAAGATAGTCATACAATAATATGGCAGGAAACTTACATTTTCACAACAATTACATTTATTTCGAAATATGTTTTTAGTAAAATATGTAAATTACACGCATAAAAACATTTTTTTTTATCTACAGCGCTACCTAATAATCAGATGACATCTCGTTATCTAATCGATAGTTTGTTGATATCTCGCGTCAAGATGCGATTACGATCTTACAATGTTTTGTAATGTTCTACACACTGTTATACAAACGCAATTTATTAACTGTTTTGAAAACGCTTTTAACAGATCCTTGCATTGTTCATCATCATCTCAACCTCCCGCTTTTGAACCCCAGGCACCTCTCAAAGACTTTGAGGGCAGGATAATATATATTCCTGAGAACCGATAATCACTGAGAAAATTGTTCTCGAGTGACAAACACAGACGGCACAGCGTAGAACGAGCATGCCCTTGCTTAATTCTATGATTTTAAACATTACCGAGGATTACGAGAAAACCGATATTCTTTACTCTATTCGCTTAAATTAACAAAGCATCGTCACAATATGTACTACAAAGAATGATGTGTTCCCAATACCATCTTCTAGTTATACGAATCAATTAAGTTATAATGACATACTAGTAAATAGTGTAGTGCAAAACCAAGCTCACAACGAGCACAATTGTAATTAAGTCGATTCATATCGAATGGAATGCGGCAAGTGGAGTGTGGTAAAGATCACCTGCTTAGCTGCTAGCTGTATGCTCATTGAATATTAATGGGTAATAGGCGTTTCATATAGACGTTTTTCTTACGATACTGTGTGACACCAAAAGGTTTTAAGAGATAACGAAATCTGAAAACGAGATGTCAGGTGAAAGATGTTCAATAAAAACAAAATTTTGATGAAGAAAAAACTCAACTAATGTTAAATAAATATTTCAATCTTTGTTCAATGTGATGCATTTAGTGTACAAAAATATTGTATTGAAGAATTTTACATCAACAAATGTAATAAATGCGCAGCAAAGAGCTTATTGTATACGCAGAATTTTAAGGCTGGGGGCAAAGTACAATAGTAATAGAGCTTATAAATACATCCAGCTGAACAAAGCAAAACACAACGACATTAATGAGTCCCTATCATGTTTGTAATATGTGTAAAATGGTATAAACACATTACAGAGATATATAACGGATCACATCGAAATATAGCTTAGTGAGACGACCCTAAAAAATGGGTGTACATGTGTGTTCGTTCCATTTCAATACTATATGAACTCAATTTACTCGTAACTTATAAATTGAGGCGTAAATTGTTACTATATTTATTTACTAACAGCGCCGTAGGAATATCGGGATAAAAAGTAGCCTATATGTTAATCCAGGTCTCCAGCTATCTACATACCAAGTTTCATCGCAATCGGTTGCGTAGTTTTGGCGTGAAAGAGTAACAAACATCCATCCATCCATCCATCTAAACTTTCACATTTATAATATTAGTGGGATTACTTTGTAGATCTACGTATATTAGGAATTCCCATTCCTAACACAAACTTGACAAAAGATGTAAATAAAAAATGTATTAATTTAATTTTCGACTTAATTTACTTTATTAGCAAAATAGTTATTATTTAGTCGATGAAAAGTGTATCTACTATAAGATGACACTTGGTATGCAATAAGAACGAATTATGAAGTACGGCACTTACTAAGTTTACCTTATCCGATAAGGGATGGTCAATGAACTGAAGGATCTATCCAGAACAATGATAGAATGATTTTTTCAAGGATTCTATCTAAAAAGTATTAGATGGAATCAGAAGGAAAACTTTGCTTAAAATTAGTTCTGAATGACTTTTAACTGCATGGCTATTAAAGCCCGTTAGTTCCTTATGTTATATCAATACATATCTAGATCTATCTGTGTAGATAGTATCTGGTTTTAAAACAACTGAATAAATCTCAAAAAGGATGTTATGTATTATGTTATCCACATGAATAGTTAATTCCAAGTATATTATACTATTGAATGACAAAGAAGTGAATCATTTAAAATATCAATAACTACGTTAAAGTGCTTCAATTTTATGTAAACATGTCGAACAGTAGTTCGACAAATGTTTGATCATTGATCAGTTACGTCATTGAAACTCAAAATAAAATGGTTAATAGGTAGACCTTAAAAGTAACTTTTCAGGCCTTAAGTAAGTACCTACCATAACTATGCCAAACAAAACTAAACACTATTTAATTTTCCTTAGTCGATAGATGACGAAAAATTAAATCCACTTAAAATTTAAATAACGAACGTCACCAGTTTAAGAACACAGCTTTTTAAAAAAAATTATAATCGTGTATGATGAGCTGTTTCATAGGTGTCTACGACACATTCATCGAACTTTTAGATCTCATTCGCCATTCGTTTCATTCACTTTATTACATATGTACAAAGCATTCTCTCGCTAGCAACTCATCGTTAAAACACTTTTTCAAATTTGTAAATTTCCGTTTTTTTAAAGTATATCTTAAATCAAGAAACCTTTGTTTAATTTATCATAAACAAAATTGGCGACCGTGACAGGACCTCAATCATCGGATTGAAGCAAATATATACTCCGAATGTTCCTGTGTCAAGGGTATTAGAAGGATATAGTCGACACCAGACGAAAATCTTACCAGTACCAACGGAAGGCCGTGCCTAATATTCTAATATCACTGTGCTGCGTATACTGGGAACCTATTTACCTGGGTCAAACAACTATACCTTCGCCAAGCTATTCTGGGAACGTTGCTGAGACTACGGAACTCCGATCAAGCGAAATCCACCATAAACCCGTCAAAAGAACCTATCCACTGGTACTCCACACTACGAGAGGACAAAGGAGTCCTGCCTATCTACTTAAAAAGTGAGCCCGTTCCATCTTACTAACTTACCTATCTAAATCGTTCGGTCTGTGCATTTAGCGGGCTTTGTTTCTCGAGAGCAAGTGAAATTTTATTCTTTTCTATTTTGTGTCTAGTCTGCCTAGTCACCAAAGAAACCTATATAGAATAGGCAAAGCACAAATTTGGTCTTAATTATATTTCACTTCAGTGTTCATTCACTCATCAATTAACTTACCCGCCATCTTAATTCATGCACTTATAATTTTCAATGTAACTAGTTCTAGCGATTACTTATTTAACCAAGCATTATTTCAATAACTGTAGCACTACAATAGCTTCTTTTTATAGCATATTATCTAATTATGCCCATAAATACAATAAGGATACATATCTTCCCGATTTAAACTTACAAGTTTGCAAATAACGTTTTCTCTCACAAGTTATTATTATTGGTAAACTTAGGCGTTCGGAATTAATCTATTTCAGTGATACTTGTACACGGCATCGCTAGTGCATCGCCGCTACCTGACTACTGGCCGACCCTTCCTATATTGTAAACAACAGAACGCGGACTACAAGGGCCGCGCGTGCATCCGTTTGATCGACAGAGGGAGGAGCGTATCGTATGCTATTTTGTTATCTATTTATAACGCAATCATTCAAACATATTGTGGTGGGTCGTCGAGAGTTTAACTAATAAAATGTCGGAATCTTTAAAGTTAAAAGAGCTAATTAGTAAGCGCGGTTCAATCAGAGGACGCGTAACAAAATTTAAATTGAGTCTCGATGTTTTGTCATCTTTAGAAAATATTTCTGATTTGGAAGTGAGTAAACTCTCGATGAAATTATCAAAATGTGAGGCGTTATTTATTGAATTTGACGAGGTGCAAAGTCTTATAGAAATCCTTAACCCCGATAGTCTAGATGGTGAGTTAGTTACGAGGGATTTAATTGAACAGGATTTCTACCATTGTATTGCATTTGCTCAAGATTTAATTAAGAAAAATACGTTGGATCAAGTTCATGAGAATAAATCTCAAAATAAATCATCTATGGCTACGTGTCATCATAATGATCACAGTTGTAATGCACTAGGGTTTAAATTACCTGTGATTAAGATTCCAAATTTCGACGGTACCTATTTTAAGTGGTTGGAATTTAAAGAAACGTTTGTTTCGTTAGTTCACACTAATGAAAAAATTGAAAGTATTCATAAATATCATTACTTACAATCATATCTTGAGGGAGAAGCCGCTCGAGTGATTGCCAATTTAGAGGTTTCACATAGTAACTATTCTGAAGCATGGAAACTATTATGCGATCGTTACGACAATAAGCGTCAATTGATAAACAACCATCTTAAGGCATTATTTAATGTTAATGCAGGACAGGAAAATGATAAATCCTTAAGATTTATCATTGACCATGTCACAAAGAATTTACGCGCTCTTAATTCACTAGGACTCCCTACTGACAAATGGGATGTTCTTATTATATATATTATTGCAGGAAAGTTAAATAGTAGCACATATTTTAAGTGGGAAGAACACAGAAATAATTTAAGCGACATACCTACACTTAACGATTTCTTCAGTTTTCTAAAAGCTCGTGCTGATGTTTTAGAAACTGTTTATCGTCATAAACAGGATAATCAGGATAACAAACAGAAACAGTTTTTTGGTAATCAACATAAACACAATAACTCAAGGTCATTAGTCGTTTTGCCGAACGAAGACAACACTTTTTCATCTAAATTACCAGAGTGTTTGTTTTGTAAAAATAAGCATCGCCTTTATGAGTGTTCGTCCTTTAAGTTAAAGTCTCTTCAGGAAAAATTAGCCTTTGTTTCTTCTAACAAATTGTGTGAAAATTGTTTAAGACCCGGCCATATTGTTAAACGTTGTCGACTTCCAGGTACCTGTCGGCACTGCAAATTACGTCATAATTCTCTTCTTCACAAACCAGATGAAATCGAAAGTTCACATTCAATTACTTCAGTCACCATGTCTTCTTCTATATACCCTTCTGAAGTACTCTTATGTACTGCTAGAGTAAAAGTTACCAACCCAGCCACAAACGAATCTATAATAGTTCGAGCGCTACTCGACAGCGGGAGTCAGACGACTATCATCACGCAGGCTGTAAAACGCCACCTAAACCTGATTCCTCAGCCATCCGACGTTAGCATAATAGGCATTGGTAACAATAAATTAAATTTTAACACAGAACGCTGTATTATACGCATTAATTCAGAAACTAGTCAATTTAATGCAATTGTTTCATGTTTAGTTTTACCTCAAATTACAGGCCACCTACCTAAAGTATACTTCGATATTAAAAAATTAAATCTTAGTCAATTTCAGTTAGCAGATCCCTCTTTTAATGAACCATCCCCAATAGATATTTTGATCGGTGCTGACTTATTCTGGGACATCATAGGCGCTCAGCAGCATTCGCTAGGACATCGTTGTCCTAAACTCCAAGCTTCGAAATTGGGATGGCTCGTCACGGGACCTTTGCCTAATTTTACTGAAAATAAAATAAAATCTGTCACATGCAATTTAGTCTCTAATGATGATGGTTTGTCTAATATACACGATGAGTTAACTAGATTTTGGGAACTAGAGAGCTTCCCTCAGAAAAAACCCCTTAGTAATGAAGAAAAATTGTGCGAGCAACATTTTCTCACCAACACTACTCGCACTAGTAATGGTCAATTTTGTGTAGGGTTGCCACTTCGTGACAACAGGGATTGTTTAGGTGATTCTTATAATTTAGCAAAAAAGAGGTTTTTCAATTTAGAGGCTCGTTTCCGAAAACAACCAGAGTTAAAAACACAATATTGTCAATTTATTAATGAATATGAAGCATTATGTCACCTATCTGAATCCCCGGAGTCTAGACCTTTGAATGCTTATTTCTTGCCCCACCATCCAGTGATAAAGGAACAAAGTGAGTCGACTAAATTACGCGTTGTTTTTGACGCGTCGTCTCGTACTACATCTGGGATTTCTGTTAACGATTTACAGATGGTGGGACCAGTAGTGCAAGAATCATTGTTTAATATACTAGTTCGTTTTCGACAACATAAGTTTGTTTTAACAGGAGACATCGAGAAAATGTTTCGCTCTGTGCTCCTCAGGGATGCTGATCGCAACCTTCAACTCATTTTGTGGCGTGATAGTGAAGATAAGCCTATTAGGACCCTACGTTTAAATACAGTTACTTACGGATTTGCTAGTGCATCTTTCCTTACTACTCGTTCTCTTTGGCAGATAGGTGAAGAGTGTGAAGATCACAAGATCAAAACTATAATCCAGGATGACCTATATTGCGACGATTTGCTTACCGGAGCGAGCACTGGGGAGGAGTTACGTCATATCCGTCTCGCCGTCTCTTCTGAGTTAGCTAGAGGAGGTTTTCACTTACGTAAATATCGTTCGAATTTACCTGAGTTACTCGAAGACTCTGTTAACCTGGAAAATGGTAACCTTATGATTAGTAATGCCACTAGTACACTAGGTGTGGGTTGGACACCTTCTACCGATGATTTCCACTATCAGCACGATATTTCAACTTCAGAAAATGTAACAAAAAGGACTATACTTTCTTCAACTTTTAAAATATTCGATCCTCTTGGTCTTCTATCAATCTTCACAATTAAACCTAAAATTCTGTTACAAAAGTTATGGAGTTACAAAATGGATTGGGACGAACCTGTTCCTTCAGAAATAAGGTCTTCTTGGTTACAGTTCTCAACAAAATCTTCAAATTTATCTTCTCTCAGAATTCCACGACGCATTTTAATTGATAATTATATTTCTGTAGAAATACATTGCTTTTCCGACGCTTCATTGTGCGCTTACGGTAGCTGTGTGTATTTGAGGTCAGTTTCTAGTACGGGCGCAATTCAAGTTAGCCTGGTATGCGCCAAATCACGGGTTGCACCCATTAAGCCTACCACTATACCACGGCTCGAACTTTGCGCCGCCCTATTAGGGGCTCAACTGACTGCTACTGTCACAGCTGCATTACGCTGCCCTATAGAGCGTCAAGTATATTGGACAGATTCTAAGGTTGTTTTGGGTTGGATTAACTCTAGTAAAACCAAAGTCTTTGTTGCCCACAGAGTAGCTGCTATAAATGAGCTGACAAATCCCACTGACTGGCGTTACGTACCCACCTCTCTTAATCCAGCTGACTTAGTCTCGCGGGGCGTCGATCCAGACCAGGCAGACATTTCTATATGGTGGAATGGTCCATCTTTTCTTTCAGAATCAGAAGTTTCCTGGCCGCCTGCTTATAATTTAGGCTCAATAGAATTACCAGAGGTAAAGTCCCACCATACTTTAGGTGGGGAGGAGGCAGTTTCCATGCCCGATTTGTCTGTAGTTTTTGCTACGTATCCTTCCTTAACCGCTGTTATTAGAGTGCTAGCAAGACTTTTTAGATTTATAAATAACTGTAAAACACACAATAAAGCAGATAGAATACAAGGTCCCCTCCTAGTTTCTGAGCTAGAAAATGCTCACAAATTTTCTTTAAAGTTAGCTCAAGAAGACGCCTTCCCTATAGAGTTAGGATTACTACAAAAAGGCAAATCTTTAAATTCTAAATCCGCTCTTGCGTCTCTAAATCCATTTTTAGATGAGGATGGCATTATTCGCGTCGGAGGGCGCATCGATTCATCAGTTTACCAATATGATAAACGTCACCCTATTCTATTACACTGCAGTCATTACCTAACCAAGCTCCTATTCAAACAGGAGCATCTACGCTTGTTGCACGCTGGTCCGCAGCACCTTTTGGCATGTATTAGAGAACGCTACTGGCCTGTTGGAGGTAGAACTTTAGCTAGACGTGTAGCGCGCGATTGCGTAACCTGTCGTCGTTTTAGTGCTCGTGCTATGAATAACATTATGGGAAACTTACCTGCAGATCGCGTAGAACCTGATTTTCCATTCTGCACAATAGGTACCGACTTTGCCGGTCCCTTTCTTATTACAGATCGCAAAGGACGCGGTTGCAAAATAACTAAAAGTTACTTGTGCATCTTCATTTGTTTTCGGTATAAGTGTGTCCATTTAGAGTTAGTTAGTGACTTGACAATGGACGCATTTGTATTGACGTTAAAAAGATTTATAGCCCGTAGAGGCAAACCTAAAGTCATATATTGCGACAATGGTAGAAATTTTGTTGCAGCAGCGAAAGAAATAAATTCGTTTTTGCAGACTAACAGTGAGTCTATAATTGACTATGCATCTCGCGAAGGCATTGAATTTCGCTTCTCGCCAGCATACGCTCCTCACTTTGGTGGTCTCTGGGAGGCCGGGGTCAAGTCTGCGAAATTTCACTTAAACCGAACCATAAAAAACGTTCACTTGACTTTCGAGGAACTGAGTTCGTTGTTCGCTCAGATTGAGGCGATACTAAACAGCCGACCTTTATGTCCTTTAAGTCCTTCACCCCAAGACCTATCTCCCCTTACCCCGGGTCACTTTTTAATTGGTAGGCCTTTGACGTCATTGCCATCGCCGTACTTGCTAGACTATAACACAAGCCGCCTTGACCGCTTTCAGCGTCTGGAACAAGCTCGTCAGCACTTTTGGAAGAGGTGGTCCACAGAGTACGTCTCGGAACTCCAACAAAGGACAAAATGGAAGGTGCGATGCAGAGATCTGAAGGTTGACGACCTAGTTTTAATCAAGGAAGAAAGCTCCCCTCCTCTATGCTGGCGCCTCGGACGAGTCTCAAAGTTATTTCCCGGCAGTGATGGTGTGCCTCGAGTTGCCGACGTAACTACCTCACAGGGCACATTGCGAAGAGCCATCAACAGACTGTGTCTACTGCCCTCTCCAGATGAAGACCTAAATCACTGAAGTTGAAAGCTGCACCTACAGCTTTCAAGGCCCCCGAGGATGTCTACGACACATTCATCGAACTTTTAGATCTCATTCGCCATTCGTTTCATTCACTTTATTACATATGTACAAAGCATTCTCTCGCTAGCAACTCATCGTTAAAACACTTTTTCAAATTTGTAAATTTCCGTTTTTTTAAAGTATATCTTAAATCAAGAAACCTTTGTTTAATTTATCATAAACAATAGGTGTCACTTGAGTAACTGGATATAGTAAGTTGTATTAAACGCGTGACACGAACAGTCACGGCATAAGGCAAGACGTGCGTTGCTTTGTTGAAAAAACAAAGGCCAAGTTTAGTGTCACTTCTTAAAATAGTAATCGTATGACCCCCCCATATAGGAGAATTGGTCAGGAGTATCGTAAAACCACATACTAGAGAGGCCGAGAGGCTTGGTGGCCGAATTTCCACCATAATTGATTAAGGTTTAGTTTTATAAACGTATGTTGATATCGTCATGTCGTAGAACAGTTGAACTGTCTGGATATTTTTTGTCCATTCTGTTCTATCGTGGTGGGCAGTAGAACTGTCTGGATTTTTTTGTCCAATTTGTTTTATCGCGGTGACCAGTAGAACTGTCTGGATAAACCCAACAAACACACAGTGGTTAATTTGCGTTGTCAGACTATTACGCTTGTAAGTGTAGTTCTAGACCAAGGCTATAATAAGTAAGGATTAAAAGTTGTACAAGTACATAACGTTATTTAAACAAAATCTATTACTACCTATTACTTTTTAAAGAAATCAGACTTAAAGAAAAATAAAGCTTCCATCACGTCTGCACAGAAATAAATATTAAGAAATTGTCAATATTTATAACAATTTTACTGTTATGTTAATGTTACTTACCAAAATTAAAAAAAAGCCCCAGTTTCTTTTGTTAAAAACACTTCCTAGACCATAGATTGTTTCTGATTATGTAAATTTACAAAACACCGCACAAATAGTCTATCTTTCTGATAATCGTGTAATGTAATGTTTGGTTTTGTCATTTTATTGAATAAGAAAATACATATTTATAACTTTAAATTTCAAAAGTTGTGACACAATCATTTAAATAATGTAAACTTACACTCCGTTATAGAATAGAATAAACTTTATTGTACACCATTAAATATTGCTTAAACATTGCAAAAAAAACAAAACGAAAATATCGCACAAATTTTGTATGAACACTTAAGTCGAACGGTAATTTGTTCAAAGTTAATTCATCACAGACCATACAAATATTTAAATATTATACATAGTACGCTAAATATAATTAGAACGTCAACCGCTGAAAGGTCTTTAGGATGAATAATAGGGCAACATTGCACAGCTTTAAACTGTAATAGGTATCTATTGACGATGAGTAATGTGCAGGTGGTACGCACCATCACTACCACAGAACTGAGAATATTCACAATTCTGTATTCTGAGATCACTACATTATAAAATAAAACCCGCGCGTCTGTCTGTCTGACTGAATGCGATATACTCCAAAAATACCGAACGGATTTTCATACCGATTTCATCAATGGATAGAGTGATTCATGATAAAGATTTACGTGCAATTCATTAAGGTTTTGAATAAATTCGCTGAAATATGACGACGATTGTTGAAGCCTGAAGGTGTCAGATAATATCATGCCGACTGAAAGCTTTACTAATGTATTACGGAATTATTCCTCTTAAAAAGATCTAATATTACAATTTAGCAACGCTATATGTTTATCTTCTAAGAATAACACACAATAAGGAAAAAATCGTAGCCGGGGCGCGTTGCTAGTGCTTTGTATTTAAAAGGCTATGTTCAGATGAACGGCGCGAAAACGTTTTGATAACGCGCGTCATCAAGTACCGAATTTTGTTAAAGGGCTCGCCATGTGAACACTACAAAAACCGAACGCGCGCTCCTCGCGCCCTTAACGCATGTCATGTGAACCGCTGCAGCTGTGAAGGTAGGTACTCTTAGTAGAGGTACATATAAGGGGTCATGCATGAATTACGTCACACGAATTTCACGACACAGGTGGTCAGTGTGGTCACATCTGCGGGACAGAACTGAAATCACGTTGGGCACCTTTGGTATGGGGAGAAGCGCTGAACTCGCGTGACCGCCACGCTCAGATACATACACACATACGCAGATGTGTGTGTTTTCACTTCTGACGTGCAGTCCTACGACTGATAGTTTTTTTTATAAAAGTGTATTAGCGTTACACACGCTAATATATCTTTCGTTTACAGGCAATATTTTGTGTTTAACCCTGTACATTTTGACGTGTGACGTCACGAAGCTTATGACCTCCCCACCCCTTGTCACACAATGTTGGTCACATTCTAGACGGAAAATAAGTTCAAAAGTTGTTTACCATGTGTAATAATTTATTTTGTTATCTTAAAAAAAGGTGTATGTGTGCAATTCTCACATCGCGGAAGTGAAACTTTAGAAAAACAGATCAAGATATACAAAGAATGGCCTTAATAATAAACAGTAAGTAAACCTGAAGTCCAGTTACAACTGTACACAACTTTCAAAACAAACAATACTTCGTTTTCAAAATAGGTTCAGGCTGGATTTAAATGTAAATTTGTAAAGAATCAATTTAGTATAAGCGAAATATGGAAAAAAAATGCACAAAAATTACACCACGTTGACATTGACAGGCGCAAAGACAAAGATTATAGGAACTTTATCGTGATGCCGCAGATAAGATAATAGTTATGGTGATGCTTCCGTTTCATCGAATGTGAAATCACACCGATTCTAAAGAAGTTTCACTTCAAAAAAACTAAACTCTTATTCCATTAAAGGATACTTTACATTTTATCCGAGTTCCTTAAATTATCATTTATCACAAAATAGTCGGCACTAACTGTAACGTTGTATTAGAATATATCCGGCATATATTTTTGAAACTAACTCTGAATAAACACGGTCACAGGTACTTCGGCAGCCATGTTAGAATCCTGATGAGTCAGTGTATAGTCCAATCACGTGCGGCAACGATTGCCACTGTGTTACGTAGAAAGGTTATTTGATTGTTACTTGTGTGTACGAGGAAGTACCCACTACCCAGCAATTGGCACATTAGATTTGTGTTTGTGACTATTGGATTAATGACTGAACTGAGCTGAACCTTAGGTGGAGTCCAGGGGCGTAGCTACCGCCGTATCAATGATACGGGGCCCCCGGGCTACAGAGGCCCCTAGCGTGTATAAGCAAAAATTAGTAAAATGTTATCTACAATGTCACTTAATCTCGTGCTTCCCGAAAAAAAAAACAAAAAAAAACTGTCATACGTGCCTATAGAGTTAAGCGTGCGCCCAAAAGTTGGCACAAGAGTTTCTGTTAGAAAGCGTTGGCAACAAAATAACATTGTAAAACCAAAAATTGTCATATATGTATATTATAAGTGGGTGAATAAGCATTTATATGTCTGTGTATGAGTGTAAGCGTACTGAAGTAGACAAAAGGTTAATGTAGTGCGAACTGTTTGTGTAAGTATGTTTAATATTACCTTTATTATGTATATGTATACTAGGTGAACAATGTAAATTTAAAGGGAGTTGCATCTGCCAACAAACTGTTATGCAGTTTGGCAGAAGTATGATATTTCTGTAACTGTAATTTATGTTGATTAAATTTTTTTTTCATTTCATTCATGGCAACATCCTACGAGGGCTACCCTGAAAATTTCGGGAATCAAGGAAGTGACACAACATTACTATTTAAAAATGTATTTATTGCTTTTCGAAGTATTCTCCGCGAAATTTGACACATTTTCCATACGATGGAACCAATCATTGAAGCAACCATTCCATTCGGAAGTTGGGGTCTCCAAAATGGCCGTTTTGAAGGCGTCCACAGCTTCTTCAGGTGATGAAAATCTCTGACCACGCAATTTATTCTTTATTTTAGGGAAAGTATAGAAATCATTAGGGCTTAGGTCGGGACTGTACGGCGGATGGTCTAATAATTCTATGTTTTCTTGCTCTAAAAACTCTTTTGTTCTGTGCGCGGTATGAGAACTCGCATTGTCGTGATGGAGGATGATGCGGCGGTTGCAGTTCTCTTTACGGAGTTCGGAAACGACCTGTGGCAAACAAATGCTAGCATACCATTCTGCATTAACCGTTCTTTGTCCCTCCAGAGGAATAGTCGCAACATGGCCGGTTTTGGAGACAAACGTGGCCACCATTTTTTTTTGCAACACTCCGCGAACGAACAATTTTAGTTGGCTTTATCTCATTTTCGAACACCCAAACTCGTGACTGGTTTTTTGTTTCGGGTTCGTACGCGTATATCCAGGATTCGTCACCTGATACAATGTTGTATACAGCATTTGAGGATCCTGCGTGGAATCTTTCGAGAGTTCTGACGCACCAAGTAACGCGAGCCGCTTTTTGCTCTTCACAGAGCAAATGCGGTATCCATCGGAAAAACAACTTTTTTACGCCTAATTGTTCATGCAAGATTATTTGTATTTGACTCATGCCAATGTCTAAATTTGCCTAAATTTCGCGGTATGTCACATGTCGATCTTTCTCAATCAGCTTACGCACAGCATCAACGTTTTCTTGGGTGACTGCAGTTTTTGGACGGCCTTGACGGAGATCATCACTGAGCTTGAACAGCAAAACCAGCGATAATTTGTGGTTTTGGATGGGGCTTCATCACCAAATGCAGAAAGCATCCGGTCAACACACTGTTTTTGTGTTAAACCGCTTCGAAAGTCATAATAAATCATCGCCCTTGAATTTTCTCGAGTCCATTCCTTTTTCTCAACGACTAAACAAGTTTGAGAAGACCGTGTTTTAAAACCAAGGAGTTTTCAATTAAAAAGATTTTAATATGATAGGAATAGTGGAAATATTCCATTCTCCATACTTTTAGTGCAGCCTATGTACATCGGTTATTGCGGGATTCCCCCGTTTAAAGCATTTTTGTTTCTTTTGTAAGAAAACTTTACCCTTCATTTGGGTCCCCCAACTAATTTTGATACAGAGCCCCTCCAAGGCACGCTACGCCACTGGTGGAGTCTTATGTAGCAAGAGTTTAGACAATATCTCAAACACACATACACACACACGAGACAATACTTATATACTATGTTTGAGTTATGCGAGTAAAACAAACTCAACTTTATTATGTTTAAACAATTGATTTTGCCTTCATTAAGTAAGGTTTTTTATACCACGTTACATATGTATATATCGCATTTTTATTGTCTTAGAAAAGAGTTGATGATTTTCGAATGGCTGAACAGATTTTCTTGAATTATATCTAAGAACACTCTCGATCAATACACCTTTCAAATAAAAAAACGCACTTAAATCGGTACATTCGTTTGGGAGCTACGATGCTACAGACAAGACAGAAGATACACAGACGCGTCAAACTTAAAACGCCCGTCCTTTTGGGTCGGGGGTTAAAAAGAGTGGTAATAAATGTTAGTATCCTGAATGAATAAAGATGTTATTGCTTTCGTTCTTTCGTTTATTTCAGTCATTCAAAGATAACACCTACCCTATGTATGCTATTCCTTACTAATATTATAAATGCGAAAGTAACTCTGTCTGTCTATCTGTCTGTCGCCCTTTCACGCCAAAACTACTGAACCGATTTAAATGAAATTTGGTACACAGATAGTCTAGAGCCTGGGAAAGGACATAGGCTACTTTTTAATGCGAAAAAAGGGTTGTAAGGGATTGAAAGGTGTTGATGAAAAGTTGTATGGAAGTCGTCGAATCGTCATATTTAGAGCTAGAATCTTGAAACTTATTATTTAGGGTTCGATATAAATACATTATTCCACGCGGACGAAGTCGCGGGCACACCTAGTATATAATATATGTACAGGGTTCCGGGACACAGGGATGATTCCATACATTCCAGCCTCACAAAGGCCGCTATAAACATACATATAAAAATAAACTCGCACAAGAACGCACAAGATACTCCTATACGAGAACAACTGTCTGTAAATCGCACAAGAAATAATTCCTTGTCCACATACCTTGTAAAAGAGCTAATGTATTCAAGTAGGTATGCATCAAATTATGACTTGAAACAACAAACCAGTACATTAACGTAAGTTAACCAGTACTTAAACAAATCAAGAATCTTATAATCGGTACGTAAACTTATGCAAATATCCGTTATAAGCAATTAATCATAGAAACGTGAGTGAATTTCTTAAATACCTGTACATTGCGTGTTCTCATGTAACTCACCAAACATTTATGATCGAAGAACTTAATTAACATATCGATGTAATCCGTAATATTGCGTAAGGTAACAAAACAATACCTAATAATACTATTTATTAATCATGCGTGAGTATATTCATGGCTTACATAAGAAAAAAATCTAGGTTAGATTTGCGGGAACTAGAAATTTAAAAAATGTTGACTTTAAAATTATGGAAAGTTTTTTTGTTCTTCGGCTTTGCTCGCTTGTACATATTTAATATTTTGCGCGGAACCCTAATTCTTTTTCCAAAATAAAAGTAGCCTCAGTAACTCCTTATAACACCAGCTATCTGCCTGTGAAAGTCCCGTGGAAATCGCTCCACCCGTTCCGGAGATTAGCCGGAACAAACAGACAGACAAAAATTAAAAAAACTGATTTTTAGGCATAGGTATCATGCAAATAACTGTATGAAGTTAAAAAAAAACTATTATTTTGACATTACAAACAGCCACTTCAATTTTATTTATTTGTATTGATAATTACGAATTAAATAGTTATCTATATATATATGTAAAAACATAACCCTTCCTTGACAGTCGGGTAATGAATACCTATTTCCCTTTCGACCGACCGATTTCTCAAATTTTTTTTTGTGTTTGTTATTGTTAAGAGAAGGTTCTTATGAAAGAAAAAATTAACGAGGGACTTACCTACGCGGGTGAAACCGCGAGGCGCAGCTAGTACTTTAATATATTATATTTAAAAAATCTTCTGAGAACTAATCTAGATATAACTGCTACTGCTGTGTCTTACAGTTTAGCAGTAGGTTCTTTAATTATTATGCAACACGCACAATCTAGTCGTGGCTTGTCCCTGGCCAATGGTATGAAATTGACATGACATATTGAGGTGTTCAGCGTGACCTGACGTCTATGTTAAAGTTAAAACGGACGCCTCTAAGATTGAATGTTTATAACGTTGTCCTATAATAGGGCAATGACAAAAATAAAGGGAAGGTTTGAGTGGGTGATACCTACTTTAATAAGGTTTAGTGATTTGCGATGGCAAACATGAATGTCGCTGGTTTGCGAGAATAGCGAATAGAGAATGGCAATGAATTTGTGATTTCCATTAGAGTGTTTTATCTCAAATATATAATGAACTTGTCGCTTTCTAACGAACATTAGCACAAAATCGGCGTTGCATCTCTGTTCATGATTTATGATCGTTTGCCATACTTAATTCAATTCTACTGAATTTTGAATTACGTCGATATTCTCGCAAACCAGCGATGTGGTGTACACGCCTGAATGACGTAGGGCAGTTTCACAACTTATTTATTTTTATCTACGTTAATAATTAATCTCAGCAGGGCAGTTGTATTGGAAAAAATAAATGGTAAATTATGTAAAAAGTAAAAATGTAAGTGTAAATTTTAAGACTTTATTTTGAGAATATCATACGTTTTATATTATTTATTTACATCCAAAATTGTATTAAATTAATGTTGCAATATGGGACTTTGTAGGCTTATAAAAATTGTATTAATTATTTTATTTCGTTTATTTGTGTATTCAGGCTCAGATAGCTAGTTCGAATCCCATCTAGTACGGTACTGACAAGTGAACCCTATATGTACATATATACCTTAACAAGAATATTAGTAATGTCCGACTTACAAATATTCTTTGTCATGTCTTATGTCAGATTGTTTTTTTAATAAAATTGGTTACAACCAGTGACTGGTTAAAATCAGAAATGTTTGCAAAAAAAGTACCTAGGTATATAAAGGTTGAAATTTGCGGGACAATCACCCCGTTTCGGCCAGTGAGCCATTAAATTAACTATTATAAAAACGGAATGACTATTAAACTTAATCCACGCAAATCATTGGATGATGTCTCAATTCCGATTTTAAGTTTGATACACATAGTGACATAATAGATAATTGCGATTAGTCTTGTCCCGAACCATTGGTGGTTGCAATTAGGGCTGCCATCCGACCAGGTTTTCCCGGATTTGTCCTAGTTTAGAGGGCGTCCGGGGAGCGTCCGGGCGGGGTTTTCAAAAAGTGTCCGGGTAAAACCCTGTGGCAGGAACCAATTATAATTATTAGATGAACAAGCTGTTTAATTTAATAAAAAAATGAATTCGGCGTTTTTTTAAGGTGTCCGGGCAAGAATCTGGATTTCACACATGTGTCCCGGATTTTTGAAGAGCTTGTCCGGCGTCGGCAATTTCAGTGATGGCAGGCCTAGTCGCAATTAAATAGGTAGTAGTCGCAATTATAAAAAAAAAATGTAGGATGAAGTACTATACAATTTAGAAGTAGTGGTTTGGATGCCTTAAGGGCGAACGGAACTTAATTATAAATAGTGTAGCGCGTTCTGTCGCTACAAAAGTCTTCTCTGATGTAGTATCAGAGAAGAGTTTCAATTTATAACACCCCTCCTTTTGCGTCGGGGCCGCGGGGGTTAAGAAGAGTGAACTTAATAAATGTTAGTATCCTGAATGAATAAAGATGTTTTTCGCTTGCGTTTATTTCAGTTATTCAAAGACAACACCTGCCCTATGTATGCTACACATAATATGTATAATATACTAGTAGAGCCCCGCGGTTTCGCCCGCGTAAGTACCGATCCCGTGGGAATGTCAGGATAAAAAGTAGCCTATGCGTTAATCCAGGTCTCCAGCTATCTACATACCAAGTTTCATCGCAATCTTTTCATTAGTTTTTGCGTGAAAGAGTAACAGACATCCATACATCCTCACAAACTTTCACGTTTAAAATATTAGTAGGATGTACAGGGCTCAGTGACACAGGGATGATTCCATACTTTCCAGTCTTACAAAGACCTCGATAAACATACATATAAAAATAAACTCGCACAAGAATGCATAAGATACTCCTATACGAGAACAACTGTCTGTACATCGCACAAGAAATAATTCCTTGTCAACATACCTTGTAAAAGAGTTAATGCATTCAAGTAGGTATGCATCATATTATGACTTGAAACTAGGCCTGTCATCACTTAAATTGCCGACGCCGGACAAAAACTTAAAAAAATCCGGACACACATGGTTGAAATCGAGATTCCTTCCTGGACACCTTAAAAAAACGCCGATTCCATTTATTTAAATTCTTAGCTTGCTGACGATTCATCTCACAATTATAATTGTCCTCTGGCACAGTGTCCGGGTCAGGGTTTTACCCGGACACTTTTTGAAAACCCCGCTCGGACGCCCTCTAAACTAGAACAAATCCGAGGAAATCCGGACGGATGGCAGCCCTACTTGAAACTACAAACCAGTAAGTTAACCAGTACTTAAACAAATCAAGTATCTTATCATCAGTACGCTACAAAACTCGTCTCTGATACTACTCTTAATATTAGTTTTAGAGTAAAGGTATGGAGAGATCGACGACACTCATTGCACGTGTAAACGACGGATGTTAAGGAGCTTCGTAATCGTAACCGAAACTATCGAACCTTTTAAGTATAAGTTAACCTTAACCGAATCTGATATAAAAGTTTTAAATTTCGGATAGGGGCGGAGTCTAAATGATAGTGAAACGTGCATTATAAGCTGCTATAGCAATCACTAATAAGGCTAATTGTTTTTTTTTTCTGTAATTGTAGTACCTACCAACTAATAACTTTGAAAAATTGTCAGAGCACTAAGTATATAAATTTTACTATTATAATTCCTTAAGAATCTAATAACCGTAGCTGAAGCTATCCGAAACTATCGGATAATCTGAAAGATTTTTATATTCGTAACGGTATTTCTGAAACCGGTATGATATTATTCATATATATCCGTATAAATTTTCAAATCCCGAATTTAATATTCGTAACATCCCCCATGTAAACTGTTCAAATTTCAAAAGAGATATTCGTCGGATACTGGATGAGATTTGAACTGGCAACCTCTCATTTGCAGGTCAAACGCCTTAGTTGTCACTAGTACTAATAATTGTGTTAACCAATAAAAAATAAACTTATAAACAAAAATGAAAGTATGCACGAAGTATAATGTATTCAAATTGAAAAGAAACGAATTGAAAACCAATTGGCGACGCTTCCTGTTCGTCTTACGCTTCGATCGACACCTCCGGTGATCAAAATACCATTATTTAGATATTAAAGAAAAAACTATTGAAAGGGAGTGTTTTTTTTATTTTAGACGACAGATACAAAAAAGCACGATCATCAATACAAATAAATAAAATTGAAGTGTCTGTTTGTAATGTCAAAATAATAGTTTCTAATCTTATACAGTTATTTGAATAAAAATCAATCATCAATCCTGTTTGTTCCGGCTAATCTCCGGAACGGGTGGACCGATTTCCACGGGACTTTTACTCGCAGATAGCTGGTCTTATAAGGAGTAACTTAGGCTACTTTTATTTTGGAAAAAGAATTAGGGTTCCGCGCAAAATATATAAATATGTACACGCGAGCGAAGCCGCCCGGGGACTGCAGTCCTAACTAATATTATAAGTGGGAAAGTGAGTTTGTTTGTTAACCCTTTGTTAATCTAGGATTATTGTTAACCCCTTCAGCTAAGCTAAATGTTTTTGTTACAAGTGGATTCACGTTGGTAGTGCACTGGTGCCGCGTTCCTTTAATCGAGGAACGATTCGTTTTGCTTACGGACGGTAAAATTTCGTTGAATATTCAACGAAAAATTTTTTCGGTAAATTCAACGAAATTTTACCGGCCATAAGCAAAACGAATCATTTCTTGATTATAGGAACGCGGCATGGATTAACTGAATCAGTAGTGAGTATTTAATTAACATGTAAGTATATTTATTTCCATTCATTTGATCAGATACTGCTAACTGGTAGATATAAATATCACTTGTATGTAGAATAGACACACAATATGCCAGTTAGGCCAGTAAGCCACACAATGACACAGTTTTCATTCAGATTAGAATGTACTATTGTGACAGTTTGTATCTCATCCGGTTAATTTAGCATTTAGACGAGTATTTATTAGACTACTATTGAATAGCGTACTGATGTCAGCGATGAACTTGAAAAGTAATAAATTAGATGCGGAAGTTAGGTAGTATTTCATATATTCTCGCCATTAAACCAACTGCCGCACTCAGAGAGATGATGTTGAACATAACAGAACATTTTTTTTGCACAAATGAACTATAATCTACTTCTTATGTATAGAATTAGGTATACGAGTAAATACCCAGGTTATAACACAATTCTTACCGGTTTTCCATTACATATTTAGTAACTGCTCCGACGTGCAGGGGCGGATCCAGACGGCAAATTCGGGGGGGTGATTCGGACAAGATTTGTCGCTTACCAAAAAAAAGGTCCCAAAAGTAAAATTTACTTTAAATAAAAATGTACCTATACCATTCCATTTATATATTCCAAGCCAGTCCAAATTGAAAAAAAAAACAAAAAACAATGAATTCATAAATTATTAATAAATTATTTTCCGTATGTTTGTTAGCTATCTCCAGGATATGGAATAAATATATTAAAAGTTTAGGTCACACAAGATTGTTGGGTTATTAAATTCTTAGGTTTAACATTTTTGATTTTTATTTGGGGGGGGGAGGCGATCGCCCCTATCGCCTCCCCCTTTGTGCCTTCATTTGAAGTGTCTTGTGAGTCTTTCTTTCTCAGAATGTTCTCGTTTTGCCATAGCAGCATACATCTTGTCAGGAGTAGTATCACAATTTCAGTCATTTCGAATAATTTCAGTCAGTCAGTTCATAATAATTTACAATCAGTTTAAAATAATTTCGAAAAAGAAGAATACCTGTACCTAAACGTAATGCCAAAAAAAACTAGAACGTAAAAGTTGTAGTCGATGACTCACCGATGACACACTCCATTCATAAAGTGAGGTGGTCGTTTAAAGAATGTCGGATTTGTTCCGAGAACATTCAGTTATCTGTAAGTTCAAGAAGTAGCTAACATCCTGACTCATAATGCAAATGTAAGAATTAACAAGTCTGGTTATAATGTGTCGACTAATTGATAAAATAGATAAACAATTGCTCTAAGCAAAAACTAAGATAGCTACTGAGATATAATGAAATTTTATTAGTCATATCCGAATATATTAATAAATCAAAACAAAACAAATAAATCTTTCTTTCTTTCTTTCTTTCTTATTTATTGTCAAATTTATTGATAAATAAATAAGAAACAAGTTGGATCTTAAAACGAAATTTTCGTGAGTTGTAGAAGTTTTTTGAACAACCTATCTTCAGCAGTAACCGTGTTTGCAGCTATTTTGTTACTCTGACAAAACAGAAATCGTTTTATTTTTGCCACTTGCATTGCTAATTACTAAATATAGCTGTCTCTTTTCGTAACACGCAAAAAAGTTACGAGTTAAACGCATCAACAACGTCATGTCCATCCAGACCTAATAAGGGAAGTTATTTGTATGAAGCATTCGCTCCACTGTCATCCCCGCCCTTTTGTATTTCGAGATCTACTGTATTTCAACTCCTGACAGAAATGTACTGTAAAAAATTTAAAAATCATTATTTTATTGTGCCTTACATACTTGTCACATTCTTTCGGAAGTCTTATCATGATTTTTACCTTAATAACCTTGTACAGAGTTCAATGTCGCCCCAAAAATATAAAACCGGTCAGAAACGCTGACAACTCCATATCGCCAGCATAAAAGTTTATATACCTGCGTATATTTAAGGATTATCCGGGAATCTAAGATTCTTTAACATTTTTTTATTTAAATTTTATGATACGATATACATATACTTACATGGTATACATATAATCGGGTTTTTCCTAATTTCGTGTGTAGGCAATTTTTTAAATAGATTTTTTGAGCATAATTTAATAACCAAGGTCTCCGATTCACCTAATTACGAGGCCCGCTAAAAGACCACTATTCATACTTGTTTTAATTCCCATGCTACATAACAAAAACATTCATTCATTTATAATAAAAACATTTAAAAAATGTTACGTCTTGATTTAATTTAGATAAGATCATCTTGAAATTAATTTCACAGAATAGGTACGCCTATAGACGTTATAACTTTAAAAGTGTTGCAATAACTAAATAAATCTCTTCTGGGATGTTACAAAAGCTAAATAGATTAACTCACAACCAACTAACCAACATTCTAATAATTATGTTAACGGGAATTAATGCGATCACGTATTTAAAAAGTATTATAAACATATTATATTAGTTTAACTCTCTGTACATTGTGGTATAACCAAGATTCTTAGATAAACTTATGATTACGCATATTTTAGTCACATCAGCAACATCACTGCAAACCTATCCAGCTAAGTAAAAGTTCGCGTCAGAGTGCCATGAAGTTCGGACCTGAACCCTAACGTTTTTAAGTTCGATGCCGTATCTCTTATATAGTTTACTAATAGCCATATTAAGTATTTATCATTCATTATGACAGTCATAACTTCAATACTACGACTAGGATTAATCATCATAAGAATCATCTCTGCTCTGATTATTCATCAGACAAGAAGATTTATTCTATTTAGAACTTTAGTGCAGAACCGTGATAATTCTTTATTCTGTTATACTATTATTTAATCTGTGGCAATATTCATAGTTTGACTCGTACTTTCCCAGCTATTCAGCAGAAATCTCTAGTTCAAATCATCGAAATTACGACAATGACAAGAGGGATTATGAGACAGAAATCCTTTGAAATATGTAAGGAAGATTGTGTAGCGCTTTATCGTAAGTTAGATAAGCTTAGCGTGGTAGGCTTATAGGCTAAGCTTAGTCTAGCCTCACAAATTAAAATCTATTTATTTAAATAGGTTTGTTATTCGTTATCCTTTGCTGATAAATCTTATTTTAAACTAAATATGCATTAGAATTATATTTTCAATTGTTTTTAGTGATATGGGAGATCTAAAGTTTTTGTTGAGTGCAATATGGGAGTATATTAACAGTTTTTTTTTTGGTTGGTTCCTCAATCTCAGTAAGTACCCTAATTCATTACGTTCCATACATTTTTTTCATTTATAAGAAGAAAGTAACAAGTGTATGAGAAACCTCATAAACACGTCCATTATGTAATGATGCACGGGGTACTTAAAATTATTTTATCACTTTCTAATGACTCACCGGGTAAAGATTCCCACGAACCTGACTGAACGAAATAAAACAAAGCGTCAATGAGTATTAGAATTTATTGGATATTACGTTCCATTTTCAAAAATTCGAAGCATTCGCGATATTCGAAATTTAACTTTTTTTTGTTATGTATCTGATGAGGAATGATAAGATTGGCTCTATATTTTGAAACAAAATTACAATGGTTGCACTGCTATGAAAGTAATATATTAATTGCCATTTATTCACAAACTTTTAATTGCAAAACGACCACTTCTCAGATTGGACCGAATTGTTCAGTTATGTTCAAATGTATACCCAATAACCTACTTTTGTGTAATGTTAGTGAATCTTCGATTGCAAATCTTGAAGAAAGCGTGTAAATTGTATACCTACACGTCAATTATTTTATTGAGTAATATTTCTCCTACCGTGAATAATTAGGAACAATCTTATTTGCGTTGATAATCGAAACCAATTTGGAATCCATTTATTACATTACTGCGGCTGCGTACTAATAATTATGTAATGCGATCATTTTACTAATAAGGAATTAATTAATATGAAATTATCCCATATGCATACGATTATGTATTCAAAAATCGGTTCTAATAGGCAGAAAAATTGGAATTTAACTTCAGCCTACTTGATTTTTAATTCTAAAGTTGAGTGACTTTATTGAGTAATAAATCTTTCTCTGATGGCTTATAAATATACATATTTCTAGAACACCACGAATTGGTTTCCTTGATCAAGAGATCAAATCTTAGGTAAGTAGGTACCTGTATTGTATATACCGGTATTGCATAAAAGTGATATCTTTCTATATTGCGCAACGACACCTTATAATTTTCATTTCCAATTTAATTTATAGTATTAGTAAATGATGGGTATGTAAGAAATGAAAGCCATACTATATTCTAAAGGATTTTTTAAATATTTAAATAAACGTATATAATTTTCTGAAAATTTTGAATGAAACGGAGTAAGTAGCTCGGTACTAATCGGCACAGATAACATAATAGTGGCAGTCTGATGATGTTGCTCAGTAACCACCAAAAAAAAAAAAGTATTTTTTTTAATATAAATACAAATCAGTAGTGGAAACCATCTTTCGGATTTCAAAAATAGCATTAAATATATAAAGTTTACACCAAATACATTGTAAAGAAAATGTATAATGTAAAGAAAATGCAAGTTGATCAAGGAATCTTTGAGATTACTTTGTGTCTAGAATCTTTCACTATTATTTTTTATTGGAGTTTGTATGAAACTGGTTGATTATATGACTGTCATTAACTTAATAAGTATTAAATTAAATAATTAACTGACCTGTCTGTCCAGGTGATACTTTCACGTAGAAGCGGAACAAGAAAACGCTCCGGACCTGCAAAGGAAAAGAAAACGGATTAGCGGTAAGAATTCACCGTAAGTATTAGATTTCGTTCCGTGCATAGCACACGGTGTTGTTTCCACGGAGATAGTACGTAGAAAATTGTATATTTTACCATTCTCGTAAATGGAAGTCTATTGTTTTTTTACCCAAAAAGTAGGCAACGGTATAGAAACTTTACATCCATAGAATAGGGCAGTTGTCTGTGGTTATAATAAATTATTTAATAGTCCTCATGAAGTGTTTTAATAAGCTTTTTAAAATTATTTTCAAGATAGTTATAATTTTAACTTTTGATGTTAAATAAAAAGCAACTGATTTGACTTGAGTCAACTACCGTTTTGGAGGGAAATGTTTCTCAAGTTACCATAAACAATTTCGATTTTATTCGTCTTTTACTATCTTACTAGCTGTGGCCGCGACTTCTTCCGCGTGGAATAGTGTATTTATATCGAATCAACAGCCTAAAAAATAAGTTTTAAGCTAGCTCTAAAAATGACGATACTTCCATACAACTTTTCATCCCCACCTTTCAACCCCTTACACCCCTTTTTTCGCATTAAAAAGTAGCCTATGTCCTTTCTCTCTCTCGACTATCGGCTCTAGACTATCTGTTACCAAAATTCATTTAAATCAGTTCAATAGTTTTGGCGTGAAAGGGCGACAGACAGACAGAGTTACTTTCGTATTTATAATATTAGTAAGGATTATGTAACAGATACCTGATTGAATCTACAAAGGATAAGAAACAAATTTATGTGCAACTGTTTAGAACATAGAAAGTTCTATGCGATGTACTTTTTGTAGCAACTTGTCATCCTTATAAATGGCAACAGGTTATGGGTCGGGACAAATACATCTGGATTTATTAGAATTTCTTTATCATTTGACATTGACAGTTGACAGGTGATTAATGCATTACACATTGTAGATAAGAATAATATACGTTAGTTGTTATGAGAATATTTCTTATGTATTTCGTTAGACACTACAATTATGTTTTAGTTAGTCATTTATTAAAGATAGTTTTATTAGTTTTTATTTATTTTTAAATCTGATGCTTGTATTCCATTTATTGTTTAAAAAATGTAGATAGTTCTCTGTTTCCGGTTAATTTTGTAAGCTCACGCGAGTGGCTTCCCTACTTTCCTTTCTTTTACATAACTTAAAAATCACTTAAAACTCACTAAGTGACTCACAGACTAAAATTTTTAGAAATGCGAGAAGACTTGCAGGTTTTTTTACTACTGAACTAAGTATGAAATACTATTTACTGTTTTTCTGTTTTATTTTTTTTATTAGATATTAAATTCTAAGGAAAGTCTGATAAGCTAATATCACACATCGTCGCTGACTTTTAGGAAAATTTAACTACTAAGCATATTTTAATAATAATAATAAGACTTTTATTAGACTCTAATCCACATTTTGTTAGTAAATCTTATACCTTTGTTAATAATTTATAATTATTTGATATTGAAGATGCAACTTCCCTAATGGTTGTATTCCAATGTCTCACTATTGGACAATTTTTTTTAAATAGTATTTAGGACGCCGCTAATACTGTCTCGTATTCGACGCATCAGGGAGGCCGCTCTTTTCTTGTTATTGCTTTGAAACAGTCCGTGCAGGGTTTAGAAAACATTCCTGATGCGCTGCAATAACGTGGCAGCTCTAGCAGCCTATAGAGGACTCGAATTGCACTAAGAGATGTAGATTTTGCAGTTTTTTACTTAATTAAACAATTTGTCTCTCTAATTTAATTTTTGATCATAATATATAAGACATAAGTACTAGCCGTCCCCGCAGTTTCACCTGCGTTTATGGTCACTGCTCCGCTCCTATTGGTCATAACGTGATATTTTATAGCCTTTTTTAGCCTTCCTCGATAAATCGGCTATCCAACACTAAAAGAATTTTTCAATTCGAACTAGTAGTTCCTGAGATTAGCACGTTCAAGCAAACAAACAAACAAACTTCAGCTTTATAATATTAGTATAGATAACCGATGAATATTGATTGAGCCTTTTGACTATTGAGATATATAGAAATTTCTAAAAAATAGTTCCCAATTCTTAAACCGAGACTGTGCACAATTTTCACACCTTTTCTCTGCAATGTTTATAGAAGTTCATATGAGCAATAAAGTAAACTATAGAAGCTTGTGATATCGATAAAAGTAATCAGTTTACCGTTTCACGAGTTAGCTTCAATGTAATGGCTGTTCTCGAAGCGAATGTTCAGCATATTTCACGTTAATTTAGCAGAAAAACGCTCCATGTTCGATTACTTTAACAACAAAATGACCTTATTCGCACAAATGATTTATTTTATTATGACACTATTAACATATGTTTTCTTTTTTTTTAGAAATAGAATCGAAAGTATTGCAAGTCTACAAAGGGTGTCGGTGACTTTATTATACAACTAGCAGCGTCCGCGGTTACACCCGCGTAAGTCCTGATCTAGTGGGAATATCGGGATAAAAAGTAGTCTTTGCGTTAATCCAGGTCTCCAGCTATCTACATACCAAGTTTCATCGCAATCTGTTCAGTAGTTTTGGCGTGAAAGAGTAACAAACATCCATCCAAACTTTCATATTTATAATATTAGTGGGATTGCTAAAAGCGCTCCTGCCGAAAACGTGTTGATCTTAAATATTGTATCAACAGAATCAAAACACTAATCGCTAGCAAACTGTAAAAAATCAAAACCATATTGAAGCGAAATCCACCGCCCCATCACTCATCTTCGTTTTGTTAACCATGCCAATAACTAAAACCTCAGTGATTGCTATACTCAGCACATGTATTAGGTCTTTTACGAAGTGATACTTCGACACGTGTTTCGCCTCTGGACGAGGAATCGTTAGGTACTAGGAGTACACAATAGAGGTTATTCTGGGTGCGTTTTGAGATATCACTTTTCCTAGAACGAGAATGTGTAAAACCAACTTACGATTCAAAATTACTCAAGATCTTTCTGCAAACACAAAAAGCACACAGGTTATGTTTCACTGTTATAATAGCTTCCCCAAAATAGTATTATGTTATGTGCCCAAAATATAATTTAAACTGTTTTAAGCGACAGTTATTTTCTATGTAAGTAAGTAGAGGCAGATAAATAACGTGATAAGCTTAAGCATTACGTACAATTTCCTAACCCGATTGTTCGTAATCTTACAAAACATTGTATTTTCACCGTTTATAATGATTATTTTAATGCAGTGATTGTATGTAAAATGTACTGGGCGCGTTCAAGTTATTTCAATACTTGTTTGACTCACTGACAGCCGGTGACAATACTGGCCATTATAAATTCATATTTTACCTGCGACATACTTTGAATTAACTCTATTAACAACGTGGTTCGAATTTTAAATTGTTAATAGCGGAACGTATTTTTTTTTATTAGGTTCCTTTTTTAAGGTTTTGTTAGAGACAGGATAATAAAGACATAGATACTCGAAAGTATTTTATACTAAATATTTTTTTTTTTAATAAATATTTTTTAAGGCCAGAAACGTTCTCAGAAGACCATGCCAAAGTTTAATCACAATCTGATCAGCGGCTTAGAAATGCATAGAGGACAATCATACTACTAGAGTATTCAACACATAAAGCAATAAATACCATGCATTTCATGATCCATATTCTGACAGAATAGTTTACATAAATTGACAATACTAAATACTGATCAAATTGAAAACACAAATCAATATTTACGTATTTTCTTGTCGAATTACTTTGATATTTGTTTAAAATTCGAACGCTAACTCATAGTTTTTAAATATTAATTACGCTAACACGTTTAAAAACTAGTTTTTCACTTTATACCGTATTCATGACGTTCAGAAATAGAAAACCGTATTTTTTGCAAGACACAGCTACCCACTTCTGTACAATTTTATCTTACAACGTTTTTACAATGCTCATGACATGGCGGCTTCGTAACGAAAACGGCAAGGCGAGTAATCAAAACATTCGAAATTTGAAATGATCAAACCATAGATAGCTCAGATATAAACAATGATATCACCGGATGGAGAGGTTTGATACTCTATGGCCACCCATAGTTCAGATATTGCTTAGTCGTAACTTAAGCTCTAGCACGGCAGAATATACTGCATATCATGTTACTTGTATGAGCGGAAACAGGATCTCAATTAGTGATAATAATATGAATATATATATATATAACAGTTTAGATAATACATAGCACTAACCAGGCAATGTGCATTGCATTTTTTGAAGTGAAAACTTCTTTAGGCACGTTTGTGCACTTTTGCTATGGGGAAGCTATGGTCACTAATAATACATATATAGACCCACTAGAGGGCGCTAATCTAAACATTGAGTTCTGTTAGCTCTTTATTAATTTATTAATTAAATATCACCAACCTGCAAATGTGACGTTTTAAGTTCGTCGTTTCGTTTGAGTTTTCACTTCTGTCGGCAGTCCCATGACTGCCTATTTTTTTATATAGGTACATAACTATCTAGCAATGAAGTGTTCCCCATGAATTTCGTCATCAAACCTCATACTCATTCTACTAAAAACCTTTGATACTTTTTAACATTGTCTGTTTGGATGATTGAGAGTGTATTTAAACGACGCGGAAGGGCGCACATTTGCGTTCAGAAACCGCGCCAAGTGAACACGTATTTCACAGGTAGCAACAACAGTTACGGTACACACAAATTCCTAAATCATATTCCTACAACCAAGACTTTGATTAGTGTAAGTGACAAATAAAAGTAAGTACATTGCTGTCTAGTTCTGAAGAAAAAGTCCAGGCTATTATCAAAGTGTTCAAAGGAATCAATGAATAAATAAAAACCTCTTCATCATTTGAGATCTATATTCATTTATTCTTTACTATAAATAGTACTTGATTGCATTGTCTATATGTATACCTGTTAAGTCGCTGTTAAGTAGAAATAAAGTCAAATCCTTCTAAACATTATTTCTTTAATGTATCGATCTGTCACCTACACCTAGCCCTGCCATTATTAAATTGCTGACTCCGGACAAAAACTTAAAAAAGTCCGGACACAAATCGAGATTCTTTCCCGGACACCTAAAAAAAAAGCTTTTTTCATATAAATTCCTAGCTTGTTAACGATTAATCTAACAATTATAATTGTCCTCTGGCACAGAGTGTCCGGGTTTTACCCGGACAATTAATGAAAACCCCGTCCGAACGCTCCCCGAACGCCCTCTAAACTAGGACAAATCACAAACAAGCAAACTCACATTCGTATATATGTACAATATTAGTTAGGATTAATAAGACATTAAAATAACGTTGTCATATACGACTTTTATATCACCATCGAGTCGTGGAACCAGTTGTGCTACCGGAACGTCACGGACATTCCGCATAAGTATTACCGCACACCAAACAGTTTATCACCGTCGTTTAGCTTCTGGTTATCGTCAGAAGCTGCCTGACGAGTTTCTGAACATTTTGTGTAAGATTATCCCTGCCTGTCTCTTAGTTATAAGTGAGAGTAATCAGTATGTGTGCACTAAACATCACTTAAGGTACTTTTAACCTTCTATAAGTCGCAATGGGAAGAAGGCCCGGGCGTAGCTAGTCCACTAGCATCGCATCTAGCAACTTGATTGCTAGTAAATGGTACTAGATTATCTCTACGTGTAGTCTTGAATAGTATTATATAGAATAGTCCCGTTTAGCATAAAACACTAATTGGATATTGGATCATAAAAATTGGTTCACAAACTGCAGTAATATCGTGAAGATCTTAAGAGAAATTTTTAAGAGGCAAGGCACGTATAAAAGAGTCAACTTCAAACCGCACAACTTAATTTTTCAAACAGTGATTTACAATCTTGTGACAATTCGGACCAATGAATTGTCGCATAAGCATGAAAATGGTGAATTCTTTTCACTACACCTGACACCTTATATCGTAAGTAAACATTGAACTTATCTAGAGATATGATTGGCCTAAAATACCACCGTATCCGTTTAATCTTATCGATTTAACTTGGTCTATTTAACTGTCCTGAATCATGATCATATGTCTATCAAAATATTGTATAAATCACGATGGATTATTTCATGTCCGAATGGTCAATTTATTATGCATCTTCCGATAATATTACAGTGATAAACAATGGATATAATAAACTACTCGCAATAATACGACGATAAAATACTTTCTTTTTGTTTTTTTTTAAAGAACATTAGGAATGATTCCTATGTCGTGGGGGACTCACGCGGCGCTGCAGCTTTGCAGCATTGTGGCAAAAAATATTTTACTTAATCTTTTAAATGAGATCGAGATCCGGTCTACTGGTCATATGGTATTTTAAATAATCTACTTATGTAAGGGTTAGTTAGATCAGTTAGCTTTAGTTTCTATTTTATATGTGTGTAACACTTGCTTTATCGGTGAAGGAAACATGAGAAAATCTGCCCCGCTAAGGTTTCTTTGTACAAGTCGAACCCTACCTCTTTCTTGAAGGGAAGAGATTTTCCACCGTTTTAGTTTCTAAATAAGGTTAAAACTTTGGAAAGAGCAGGACTTCTTATCTTTAGTTGATTTTTAAGATGATTTTTAAAACTTAAAAAAAAGGTTTTTTATAATCAGAATGTTATGTATTTACTCAAGGTAGTTGTTATTCATTTTATACCAATGTTTATGGTATCAAAAACAAATAAATTAAAAAACAGTTCTTTATAACGATTCAGGTATTTTGTGAAACGTTATGAAGTAGTGAAGTACATAAAATAGTCTGCCCGTACTCTTTTAGCGCACATCTACCCAGTATCCACCCTACACGCCTGTCCGAGGCTTTTATTGTTCAAATTAACCCTGTAGTCTGACTGTCTCAGATATAAATGTCATTCGCTTTACTATTGTCTACAAATGCAGTTTTACATACATATATAATGTAGCATCCTTTATTTACAAGTATCCTACGGCAAGTCTGCACTGTTGAAACTTAGACAGCTTCGCATGTTGCCTACAGCGTGACGCGCTAATTGTTTAATGATATTAGAAGCCTTACTGCATGGCTGCAACAACCTGCGATCACGAGTGCTTACACAAGTTTTCATCACATGCAAATAGAAATAGGATTTTAAGTTTACAGCCTAGATAACACTTGTACAACGAAGCTTAGATTTAATATTGTTAACGCGAGTCTTAATATTTACCAATTTATTCACTGAAGGTAACTGAAATGAAATTTAATAGTATATAATATACATATGTCCAAATATCTATATATTAATACGTGAAGCGAAAACTTGGGATCCCTTTTCACGAAAATTGGGTGGACGGAGGAGTATGAAATTTCGCACACTTATAGTTTATACATAGAAGAAGTGACGAATGCTAAAATTATTGAACAATATTTGCTACAAAGTTAAAATAATGCAAAAACGGGTACATACAGCTATGAGTGTCCAGTATATATTTTGACCTGTCATGGTACAAAAGTCTATACAATGACAGGTCAAGTAATATTGGCCAAGGAAAAAAACCATGGTCGAAATTCGACCACCACGTGATCTCTAGTAATATTAAAGACGTCAAGTCTTTTAAAAGACGTCGATATCTAATCTAAATGTACTGAAAGAGTATTCAGAAAAAAATCTAACACAAATATAAACGGATAATAACAGTAAGCGCAAGTCCCGTCTCGACAGTTTGCCACAGGTCTGTCTTTAGACATCATCATCTGCCTACCCTTGCCCAATTTTATTTGGGGTCGGTGCAATATGTTTTATTCTTCCATTCTACTCTATCGTTCGTAATTTCACTGCTTACTCCATTTCTAGTCATATCTTCTTTCGCACAGTCCATCCATATTTTCTTTGGTCGTCCTCTTCTCTTGTACCCGTCAACATCAATACATAAAATATTTTTCACCACATTCTGCTCATCCCTCCGCATCACATGTCCGTACCACGAGAACCTATTGCTCCTCAGCTTATCATCCACTGGTGCTACTTTCAGGCTCCCTCTAATATATTCATTTGAATTCATTTCTGATCTTGTCCATCCTAATCACACCACACATCCATCTCAACATTCGCATTTCAGCTACGTGCAGGTGTCTCTCATCCGTTCTCTTTGTAGGCCAATTTTCAGATCCGTACAGGTCTGTCTTGAGACAATCATATTTAAATAGACATATTATTAAAGCGTATACATATGTATTCATATATGAAAACCACAAATGGTTTAGTTTTAGCGGAGTCTACCGAAAATAGGCATTTAATGACAATTTTATGAGCGTTTTCCTTGTAGGTATAGGGTTTCGGACCACCGTAACAAGACGACATTAAATGTTTACATTCTTCCTGAAGTTTTTAAATCTCTCCCGGGTGGTAAGAAATAATACATGATTTATATAAAAATAGATAACGAATTCGAACTTCGAAATTTATTCATATTTGGAAAATTTGCGATTCCGTACTACATCTTTCTTACTAACAAATGGAATTGTACACTTATCTGTATGTATTAGGTATTTGTGCGATTATTAACTTTTGTATACATCTCCCCCAATTTTTTTTAAGCAATTCAAAAATTAAATAACGTGTATTTTGTGGAGATTGTCTTTGAGTGTTTTACTATTATATAAGTTATCCTAGTTCAGGAACAATAACATATTATTTATTACCAGCGTTTTCCTATTAGGTACTTTAGTTATTAGTATTAACAATTATCACCCCGCGTGCCAGGCTGAATACCAACATGTTGACTTCATTGTTTTCGTGGATATTACTTATGCTCAAGACTGAATAGAAAACAAGAACTTGATAAACACAGTTGTATTAATAAAATAAATTGCTATTACTGTTACGACATTTATTTCTAGAAGTATAATAATTACTTTAAGATAATATGAGTGGAATTGTTTAAAAATATTATAGTATTAATATGGACAACAGTCACAACGTAGTTCGTCTTGTTTAATTTAATAATATTTTAAGACTTATTTTTTACAAGTAGGTTCACTTCAAGTAGAGTGGTCATTGAAGCCTTAGTAAGTTAGTTTACTTGCAACATAGCGGATTAATAAACAAGTTTGTATCTCTCCTGTTACTAAATAAAAAAAATATATGTTTTTAAAATTAAATTAAGAATTGAAGTAGATTTTAACCAATTAATCTACAGTTTTTGATTGGGAAGACGGTTTAAAGCCTATTTAATCCGTAAATGGATTAGCCGTGACCGTATTACAGGTTTAAATGTGCAATGGACAGGAAGCCATATCGACATGTAGTCGGTCACGCAACGGTTGTCCGATAAACCGAACGCCATAGATTCAAACGTTACTAAAAAACTCAAACTGTCAAGATGCTACGTATTTATACGATTAACGATAGAACTTTATTCGTAACTGTTTCGTATGTATGTTTCGACGTTTGATGATTCATCTCGATGATTAATTAATCGGATAGATATGTCCATTGGCGTAAGTGTCCCAAGTTTGCTCCTTGAGGCATGCCTAAAGCGGGAAAGACTTGGCAATCAATGTTCTATTTTGTGGTTTTTAATCTAGAGTACGAATATTAAACAGAGAACCCTTAATAACTTTGTATTTCTTAGTAAACATTAAAAAGAAATAGACGAAAAGAAAGTGAAAGATTAAATATGAAGACTTTACCAACATGATTGACATTGTCTCGAGGTCTCGAATGCTTTTGAAAAGACCATGACCCTAGAACTTTTAGGGACCTAATGTAGCTCGATAGTAATATCAAATTCTTTTTAACACGTATTTGTTTAAAACGAAAAAATTAAAAAAAAAATAATAAACATGCCAACGGAAGTGAAGGAAGCTGCAGCCTCCGATCAGTTATCTAATTCCAACTTAATATGAATGACGAAAATTGCTATATTTACATAATATAAATATTTTAAATGTTATGAGATCGTAGATATAACTTATTTGTCGGCCATTTTATTTTGCCCTCAAAAAAACTAATTTATTGATACACGGAAGTTAATATATCTTTTAGCATATAAATACTTTCAAATTCAAATTATTCCGCTGTTTTTGATATGATCGACTAGTAAATAAGATACAATTCATAGTTATGTAATTATTATGATATTTACACTAACTTTCAACTCCAACTTTTCTGTTATTTACTGTATCTAGCTGTCACTGGTGAATTCTAAATTTAAACTTATGAGAACTATTATGATAATAATCTCTGTCTGTAAATTCAATATTTAAAAATAGCTCGTCACTCGTCACATTATATTATTGATAAAGTTCACGCTTTTTCAACGTCCACGCTCAAATTCAATCAACTTTTATTGCTTTGATTAATAATATAAAATTGTGTTACTGATTTCCCAAAATTTAATTTTAAATCGTTCCCTGTAATATACGAACATTTCTTATTTTGCAAAGGTGGATCAATACGAAAATAAACAAAAAGAGGTTTATGCCTAATACATAATTATAGTGCGTCGTAATACGATCGCGATGATGTGTGAACTAGTATGTTGCATAAAGATCGTGTAATAGGGCAGTAATTAATCTAAAACTGAAAATGTTCTAAATATTAGCTATGGTAATGTTGTTTTTTGTTGTTGTATTGAATAATAGAATATTAGGCCGTGGGAAAGTAATTGCTTGTATGTCTTTAAGCGACGGCGACGATGCAAAAAGTGAAGAAGTTCTCAGTTCGAAAAATTCAATTCTTTCATCACAACGGTGGGATTGTATGAATTCCTCCCAAATCATTATTTATCTGTACTAATACTGTATAATCGTTTTTTTTTTAAACCGAACTCTGTCAACAAAATGTTTGCTTACCAGATGAAGCAGATACCTTGTATTTTGTCTCTGTATGACGCATTCTCAGAAATCGATAGCTGATGAGACACTTTCGCAAAAAAAAACTTACAAATAGCTTTTTCCGCGTAAAGGTCGCTCATGTGACATAACTATGCGGAGATCCGCAACATTGACTTTATCGCGATTGACTACGCGCTGTATCCAGACATATGGTGCACGTTAAATGAATGATTATATTTTATGTTTAATAATTTATTTGCAAAATTGGCAAGTAAGCATTTTCCTTTATTTTATCATGACTTTAGCGAGAGGCGTAGCTGCTTCTGAGCATTTTTAGGAGACATATAAATTACGTTACCTTAGATCTTTGTTCTGCCTATGCCATATCCCGGTCCGACAACGTTTAGAACATATCCCACTTATATTATAAATGTGAAAGTTTGGATGGATGGATGTTTGTTACTCTTTCACGCAAAAATCACGGAACCGATTGCAATGAAATTTGGTACGTAGATAGCTGGAGACCTGGATTAGGGCATACTTTTTATCCCGATTTTCCCACGGGATCGGGAAACCGCGGGGCGCCGCTAACATTTAAATTCGTTTGAAAGTTCACGCGGTGTGGAACAGACATCATTGTTTATCTTGAACTTTAGAACACCGAACGTTGAAAATATAACCCCTAAGCTCCGTCTACATTCAGGTAATGAAGCCTCGAAATTCAATGATTTTTTCACTAAGGGATTAAAAAATGTATGCAGATAAGATTATTCTATAGAATGCGACTTCGACGTTATCTAGAGAAGTGGCGTGAAGATAATATTGGTTCACTTGAGATCAGAATAACAGTGGGCTCTTTAAAAAATGCATATTTTGTCTATTAATATTAATTCTTTTCTTGTTCTAAGTAGAATAAAATAAGAAAAAAACTGTTATAGCCGAAACACACGTTTCTAGCGCAATGAGACATCACAATGATGACAAAAATTATCTTGAAAATATTGAGACATTTAAAGTTCAAATTTTGTGATTATTTATCTTGATATAACTATTTGTATTCCTAATAACAGTAACTGACTGGGCTGTTGGTCAAATGGTTAGTGATCCTGACAGCTTAGCCAGGTTGCGTAGGTTTGATTTCTACCCAGGACAAATAATTGTGTGATCAGCATGTTCTGTGTCTGGGTGTAATTTATCTATAACATGTATGTATTTAGTAATATATAAGTATGTTTATTAGCAGTCTGATTACCATAGTACAGCCTCTGCCTAGTGTGGGATCAGTCGGCCGTGTGTATTATATATATATTATCTGTCGAAATGTTTATAGAAGCTTCTACAGTTAGGTTAAATTATTAGTCAATATCCTGCTATACTCAACCCGTACTAGTACAAGGTAAAATATGACCTATTTCCCTCAATCTTGGGATATTTGATAAACAAGTTAAATTTTTATACAACCAATATTGAAAAGAAACATCGCGTCTGCTAAATTTTGCTTGTAAATAATTAATATATTTTTAGGTCCCTCGCGAGTCACTATAGCTATTCCCCATGTATCTCTGGCGACGTTAGTCACCAGCAGAAACAGAACCATACCATATCAATAGTAGTACTGCTTTCCCAGTCTCCTTTTATTTTCACAAACAGCCTAGGACAGACTGGACAGACAGTACCAATTCAAGCAATAAAGCTCCATTTACATGTCCTGTCAATATTGTTAGAAAATTGATTTTTACTATTAAATCGAGTTATCGATTGCAATTTAGAAAGAAATATCGTCTATTTGATTGTACACAAGATTTTGGATGATAGTTTTCTGCCGGATATAAATAAAATTGTAGAAAATAGGGATACCAATCCGAAATGCTCTAATTATGTGTAAGCAAAAAGCTCAATGACACAACTTTTTTTTATACTTTTGTATAGGTACTATATGAACCATTTATTTATTTGCCATTCATTTTTAGTAAACATTCTAGCAAGTTCCACGGCTGTGGGTTTTCCAATACGTACCTATACGTAAGTTGCACAAACTTCCCTTTTTATTCATCAATAAATTGTATACCTACTTTCCTGGATATTGTCCTATACATTTACAAGTATAATGTACTTAAGTGTAACGTACTAAGCTATGTCCTACAAGACTTGGTCGGCGATGAATCATTTTACATCTCTGTCATGACGCATTCTGGCTCAACAAACAAAACACAAAAACTTTAAACGGAAAGGGCCTAAGTCTTGAGCTTGATTAAAATATTATTTAAAAGGTACTCGAATGGTATAGGAAATAGCGTACGCCATTTTGGTGCAAGTATGTAGTAAGTTTGTTAAATGGAATCTAGGAACAACAAGCCTCAATTCATATCGTACATCTACATAATGTTACAATTAGTATAATTTTACATCATTTGCATATAGAAGTAATACAACTTTGTAACTTAGGTGGATACATCCGTATTACGACTTCGTGGGTACATCAGTATTTTTTCATTTTCTTTTTGACTGGTAACATATGTACAAGAACACTTGGTAAATCTGTTCAAACCCAAAATCGGCCAGTAGAAGTATTATTTCTATAATGACAGAAGTTCAGTTGGTACCGAACGTATAAAACTCACTGGCTCACTGCCTGGCCGGTGAGTACGTATCCAGGGTTTATGAATACTGTCAACAAGTAAAGATAACTAACTACCCACATTATGTTATACAAGTAACTAGGTACGTAGACAACTGGCTTTTACAAAGTTCTAACAAGAATTTAAATTAGAAAATATAACTACATGCGATATAGGTATATACCGTCACGTAATGAATACCAAGAATCACAGGTAATCGATGGTCATAAGTATTTAACTTCGTTTTGGGTATAGATTAATTTTACCAACAATGCTACAATTTATGTTAAGTTAAGTTATTTAAACTTCGATTAATATATCAAATATTTCGACTGTCATTCAAAAACATTTTTATATTCAATTTACAAAATCAGTTAAGTATGTAGTTATTTGCATCTTACCCGAATGTGTAGTAAGTAAAACTCGTAAGTTGTGAAAAAATCCAGCTCATACTACACAAAACTGTTATTACATAAACAAAACAATATTCACAAATTTCTCTCGTACAATAACTGATTCACACTGTTTTGTTTTAAGTTCCATGCACTAGCGCGGGAATGTCAGTGTTTTTCGCGGCGCATTATCGCTATACGTGCTCTACCGACGCACATTCCGCACGACTCCACACCAACGATTACGTTCTACGAATACAAAACAAGCTCACTTACTTCGACGTGCGCGATGGTGATGGATAGCAGTTGAGTCACTCGAGTAGCATATAAAATTGTGCTTGTAGCCATCTTGTAACTATTGAGGAAACTTACAACACTAGAAGTTATTAGGGACATCTATCATTCAGAATATTTCTTACAAAACATACAAGCCTGCTACTTGACAACAGATGTCACTAAAAGAAAATCCATAGCAATATAGTTATTTTGTTTTATGTACTTATCATTTTATTTTATTTAAACCATTACCGTATTTACACTGACTAGAAAAACATGTTTGTTTATTGAATTGTTACTTTAGTCAGTTTAGTGTTCAACAGTCAACATTAATCTTCGAGAATATCTTTCCTTCCAGAGCTAAAGATTGGCGTCATTCGTTCATCTCAAAGAGTAAAATAATATAACGTTTCATACTCTATACATCATTCATTCGATCAGTCTTTCTCTGTCAAAATGGCTACCCCACAAGAGGTTCGTGACGATAATCTCTCTGTAATACCTTTATTTTATTATTCATTTGAGTGAAATATTCAAAAGTTGTTCCTGTTTTTAATTACTTGTTAATAACATTTTCAGGCGAGGCGAGAACCTATCCAGGCCGTTCAAGTCTTCGGCCGCAAGGTTAGTATTTGTTGCGTCCACGTGTTTGTGTCGATTTTGAAGTAATTTTGTCTTTGTAATCGTTAGTATCCTAGCAAAAAATATGAAGATGGATGGAAATTATAAAATTCATGATTATGTTTATTATTATTTTCGTTCACAATGTGTTGGATGAGACCAGTGGGTTACTTAAACTTAAACATTCTGAACTGCCGTACTAAAGCCCCGGACTTTTCTGTTAGGTCATTTCTCTGCTTGCATTTCCTGTCTTATTGTAAAAATCATTTGTTTTGAAGTGAGATTTAGAAAAGGTAAATCATTTGATGAAGTCTTGTTTTGAATCTACATAACCTTAAATCTCTAACCAACAATTTCAAATAAATACATGCTACGAATTTGTCTAGTTTAGGGTCTAAGTCTTCTGTATAAATGTGTAATATTTAATACCTATTTTAGAAAACCGCAACAGCCGTAGCGTATTGCAAGCGCGGACATGGTGTGCTCCGTGTTAACGGTCGCCCACTTGACTTGGTGGAGCCCCGTCTTCTGCAATACAAACTTCAGGAACCCATCCTATTACTCGGCAAGGTTTGTACCTAGAACATTCCTTCTTTTGTTACATTTCGTTTTACACCTCAAGGTTTTCAAACAGGCTTAGCGCTTCTCTCATAGAAAGCAACATGAAATATTAGGTATGCACTACTATAACTAACTCCATTATCACATTTTCATGCAATTTAATTTGTATTTTTCCTAGACACCATGTAATAACACGTACTTTAAATATGTTCCTGTTAAGCGGACCCTAGGCGATCATGTGGCATGACATGCGTTACGTGCTATCATGCATGCATGACTGTTTAATTGTATTGATTGAACCAAATGACATGCAAACTACGGGCTGGCAGTTGATTGACAATTTAAATTTCCGTACCAGTGCAGAAGACCTCTTTACTGTACTATCTATATCGACTGAATAAAATTATTATACCAAGCGAATTTAGTGAATTATCGTACTGCATGATAGACTCAATAGGTCCTTCATGCAGCATGATCGTCTACGGTCTGAATTTAAATTTGTTAATATTTAGTTTTGGTCTGTTTGTTATGTGTAAATGTTAAAAAAATTCTCCTTTTAAACTAAAATTAGCAAATTTATTAATGAAATGTGTTAAATTTTAATTGTATCAATGATTGGACAAGCTAAATGAAGCATGTCTAGATTGGCAGTCACAATGGACTCAATATGAAACACTGCGAGTAGCCTACCAGTTAGCTGGTGAAAACTCCACAATTTTTCCATTTTTTTTTGACAAATTTTAATTGTAATTTTATCAATAGAAACAAAGTAGATTTTTACTATTTATTTCTTTCTTAATTTGACTATACACCATTAACAAATTGTTACTACAGTTTCTTTCTATTTCTTTCATTGTAAGGATATCCAACTAGTTTTTCTATACTTACTTAAAATTGCATTCCATTAACACGGTCATGTAAAAGCTATTACATTAACTTAGAATTACCTGATGTTTTCAATGAGGTTGCACTGGCTGTGGTCATAGGCTGACTCCACTCAACAAGTAGTTATCCTAAACTTGCCAACCTGCCTTAGGGGAAATGATAAAGATTAAACAATCTCTTATCATTTACACTTTTAAACAATGTACTCTTAGAAGATTTATTTAGAGCAGTGTCAACTTAATGAAATTAGTGATAATAACAATTAACAAATTTTAATAGTAATTATTTGTATTTTAAAACTAACATAATTTAATATTCATTCCCATACTATGCCAATCTATTAACCTAGGTTATTAGTAAAACTAGAGGCTTAAGAAAATAGGATTTTTAATTTAAATTGAAGGACTGTAAGCCTAAAGAGTCTAAATGCCAATTTTATTATTTTGAGATATATAAAACATTTGTCTGTGTCAGTGTTGGTATGAAAATTACTTGTTGCATATCCTTTGCCACCATTATTTTGTTACTAGCTGGAGACAAATTCTTTTGAATTACTTTTCATAGCTTTTTTAATTATATACTATATTTTTATATATTGGTTGTGCAAGGCAAAAATTCTGGAGAACCACACAGTGGTGGATTAGACCCCGCCACAACTTTGTGTATGGGTAAAATTTTTTAAAACATTTTTAAAACAAAAGAAACAGGCACTTCCAGGAAGGGATCCACCCTTTGGATATTATTAGGCTTGACACTTAGATAGTATTTTCGTAAAAATATTGATTTTAGATTTATTGACACTTAGACCTTTTAGATTAATAACCCTTCAATTAATTAATTTAATCTATTAATTTTTTTAAACATTTTTAAAAACTGTACATCTTTACTGATGATTATCACTTATTCCGAACCTGAGCATCTTTAGATGTGAAGTACAAGATCCATCTGAAAGCACATAGCTCCCTAAATGAAGCTGTTTTATCTAAATAAACAATTATATTAACATATTTGTATAATGGCTGTTTCAGGAGAAATTCTCCGGAGTGGACATCAGAGTGACCGTGAAGGGTGGTGGTCATGTAGCACAGGTTTATGCCATAAGACAAGCTATCTCCAAAGCACTCATTGCTTTCTACCAGAAATGTAAGTGTATTTCAGCTTTTTTTTTGTCAGGATAGTCATTATTTCTGACTTTCCTCATTATATCAGAAATACATTCCTGTTTCATATGTTGATCTAATTATAATAGTATACCCTTCTTCCAAAGCTGTGTTGCTTTCATGCGACTCAGTCATTTCAGGGAGGGCAGAGAAACGGTGACATTTACCAAACGGCAACGACACTTAATTTCTTGCTAGTTTGAAGTGTACACAACACATTTTATATCTAAACTATATTTATTGTGACTAGGTACTATATAATTATAACCATATAAAAGTATTCAAGTTTAATGGCATAAAATTTATAATAATAATAATAGCTTCACACATCTCACACACGGCTGTCTGATCCCAAACTACGCATACTATAGTAACCAGACTGCTGATAAAAATACTTATATATTTCTAAATACATACATATTATAGATGAATTACATAATAAATTTTTATGACTCACAAATACCATGATTTTATAGTAAACCATATTCAATGTTGCTTTTTTTTTTTAAGTACAATGTGCACTCATCATCAGATAATCTTTGTTTAATAAGTAATAAGTTTAATAAATATGGAATATTTACAGTATAGTTGTATGATTGTATGATTTAAGTTGGTAAAATTAAGCCACACAAAAATTGGTACAGTGGTGTCACTTTTTCCAAGTAAACCCGTGGTAAGAAGCCCACTCACAAGCACTATGCTAATGGCTAATTCAGCTAGTGTTCTTTAGGGTGTAGGTGCAGCCTCAGTGCTGGCTTCAATTGAGCTGAAAACTGCTCTGCGCCTTACCCATTTCTGATAATAAAATACTAGTCTAGGATGGTTAGTTATGTTTACAGTATATGATATAGTAGGTATATGTATATAGTAGGCAAAAATAATAGTTTAATTTTAGATATTTGTCTGTTCAGACATGATGACCGATTTGTCCCTTGTTATTGTAAATAAATTGGAAAATGTATTACAGATGTAGATGAGGCGTCAAAGAAGGAAATCAAAGACATCCTTGTCCAATACGACAGGAGTTTGTTGGTAGCCGACCCTCGGCGCTGCGAGCCCAAGAAATTCGGCGGTCCAGGTGCCCGTGCTCGCTACCAGAAATCATACCGTTAATATCTACATCGGTATCGCGGAGTGGTATGGAGTTGTTGTATGTCCTCCAATGCCATATCACTGCGTGTTTATAAAATAAAAAAAATATAAAACTGTTGAGTGTTTTATTTGCTATTACATCACTGGGCCGAATTGATATTGGTATACGGTTGTGTTTCCGCATTTAGACTCATACGCGGTCCATTATGCGTTCAGAAAGGCTGACTAGTTTGTTTTAAAAGAACTCCCGCGTTTGGAATATTCCTGTGTAGCGGGGGTTTCACAAGCATTCAAACAACGGACACAAAAAACACCCAGACTGGACAGTTATTTGTGGATCACACTCATTTTTGTTCTGTGTGGGATTTAACCTACAACACTCGGCGCGGGGTAGTGGCGAGGTAACCACTTAACCATTGCGCCGTCCGTGGAGCCAGCCTAGCTCATTCCAGAAGCACAAGCCTCCTAGCATGCTTATGTCACTCGATGTACTTGCGTGCGCTAAATACCTACCGGCCGCTCGTCCGCCGGCGGACCTTATACGCAGTTTCGCGCTAAAATACTTTGCCTAACAGTAACGTAGGAAAACTAGACAAAGTGACTTAAGGTGGTCCATGGACTGTTACAGATGTCGGTTAGACTAATCTCTATTCCAATAGGAATGATGATTGGATCCCTCCAAAATATAATGGTACCTACAGGGAAAGAAATATAAAAACGCGTTAGAGTAAATTGGCCGGTGCAGCTCATTTTGGAATTGCCCCCTTTACATTACCATAGTCTGTGATAACACACGAGATCCTCATAAATTAGCCCTATCGTTTCTATACTCTCATTCCGACAGTCTTTTGGTGCAGTACCAATTTTTTTTTGTTAAGAGTTAGATGTGCACAAACCATGTCCGACATGAGATTGAAATCTGGAACGGTACCTTACCTTGTCAGCACTAGTTCCATGAAACATATGCGAGGTACTATCTAGTTCCTTGGCTTTATCTAGACATAGTAGTTAACAATTTTTTAGGTTCAGACAGCTCCTCGGACGTACGTTAATTGTAAAGAATATCCATTGATTTGCCTTCATACTCAGACGAGTAGGGCATGCTATCCGGATACCTGAATTATCCGGATGTCCACGTAATTTTAAAGGTGGATATTCTGTGTGGTACTAAGTTTTCGGATAAAACCAATGACATGGATAATTACAACCTACTTATATTATTAAATAATTAATTTTAATGTCCAAGTCACCAAACTATAACATTTTACATAGTAATTAATTAAATAGGTATTCGCCTACACTAGTATATCAAGAAAATACCGGGAATAGGTATGTAATACAAAATCTAAATATTAATACATGAGAATTCTTCGTATGCATTTTTTAAGCAAACGCACACAGACAGAATTGTGAACTTTGGGATACTAAGTTTTACGTAGAAGTGCAGAAAGCTAAAATTTTAATCAATATATGCTATAAAGTTAAAAAGGCTACATAAAGTACAAAAGACTGTACAATGAGAGTTCAAGTAATACTGTTCAATAAAATAAAACTAAAGTAGGTACGTTTAAAATAGTAAAAATAAATCAAAAACAGCTGTCGCTCGGGTCAAAGGACGCAGCACCCGCGCTTCCGTTGACCCGAGCGTCAGCTGTTCTTGATTTATTTTTTATAAAATTATCGTTTTCGGGAGCGTTTTTCACTAACAACCTGTATACGCTGCTAAAATACTTATTGAAGGATTTTGATCTAACACCACCGGCATTGATGGTTGATACACAAATGAATTTTAACATCCACCACAATTTCGGACATTTAGTCAAAATATTGGTTGGTAACCTTAACTGTGACTGTGGGAGAGAGAGAGAGAGAGACAGACTTTCAGTGACTTTAAAAATTTAGAATTAGTTAGAAATTTCGAAAATACTAATTGTCTCTATTAGATGGCACTGAGTATGTAGCTAACATGTAATGTAGGTAGGTAAATAAATAAACACTTGAGATGCAACAAAATTTATTAATCACGATAAAAAATTTCGTTCACAATCCTAATGTCTTTATTAATTATTGTAATTTATGTGAGAAATTAAATGCAATTCATGACTTATAACACACAATTTAGATACTTACCACATAATCAAAATACATCTTCATAAAAAATAAATCAAAATAAGATCGTTGGTAATAAAAACTATCTGATCTAAGTAATAACAAATATTTCGTAAGATATGCACATGACAGTAGTCGAATCGCGCGAAAAGTGTTCCGTGAGCTCATGTATAGAAATAGCTCAAAAAGCCATTAAGTTGTTTCTGCGCAATTGACCACAAATACCTAGCTGCTAAAATTCCGCCTTTTATACATTCGGTTAGTGTTCTGGCAATTAAAAGTATTCTTTCAGATCTAAAGATTTCCTTTTCATGCGGCAGTAGTTTCTTACATCTTATAATGAGAACATTGATGGTTCTATTGTCAGGGCATATCTAACGATTAAATTTTTGTACAATGAGATTTCAATTTAGTAAACCTTAGAACTTCGAGGACTAGGCGATTCCGATCTCTGAAATACAGTATTTCATTGGCTTTTTATACCCTTAGTTAAGAGTGTGTCATACGAACGACAACAGTATTCAAGAGAATTTCTATGAATGATGTAACTTTACTTAAATTTTAAAAGAAAAATTACCTTTTTATGGGTACAACCGACTTCAATCAATGCAGTGTGACCTACTTGGTTAAGAATTTACGGAAAAATATAAGTTTTAAGGAGTATTAAATGTTTTTTTTAACATAAATGAGTTGTTTTAATAATATTTGGCTCATAGTATCAGGTTTCGGAAGCCAGACTCACGACAAATGAGTATCATTACTAATTAAAAACATTTTTTTCTGCCCCCAGTTGGTAGTGTGTTTTGGGGTGATAAACGTTCGAGTTTTGTATTAGATGAACTCTTGAAAACTGTGATCGTTCCAGTGTAAGCCATTGAAATAATCCAGTTACAAAATATTTAATACTTTTTTTTAACATACTGCGCGGTGTCCTCTATATTAGCACAAAACTTATATTAATGTTAGGAGTTAATGTCTTTCATTGTTTTACTTATAAAATATTCGATGATAATATCCTCATATACAGATCTCAACAAGATTTATTAGTAATTATTATCTATATATATACTTTTATAGGCACTGTTTTTCTTACGAGTTACTGTGTTAGTATTATTTTGGCACCATTGTGGTTAATATAAAACCAAATAGATTTATGGCTTCGAATTTCTTCGAAAATTTAAAAACAAATGGTAGGGTTTTCATGTATTTTTTTTCCTAAAAACGAGATTTAAATCATTTGGGGCAGGTACAATATTTTTTTAGTAGTGAGAACTAAAAAAACAAAATTGAGTAATTAATACTGATAGCGACAGAATTTGGTTTTTGGTGTATAGTCAGTCCAAAAGTCTTTGATTTACCTACATGTTACGTTTTACCTAAAGTGGCGGCTACGAAGATATGTGACCATTATGTTAAAAAAACAGTAGGTACCTAGTAAATATGGCTACTAATTTGCAACAATGCAACCCTTAAGATAACATAGAACTCTAGCGTCAAATAATTCCTTAAAATTAACAAATAAAATGTAAAAAATAAAGGAATACTATTAAATTTCATAAGACTGTATACTGTCTAACGAGTTAATGCGTATTAAAATGCCTTTGTGCGATTAATTTTTACAAATATACCAAAATGTTATGTAATATATGAATGTGTATATAGTGGCATTTTATACTTATATAATGTAAAAAGCAAGTAATATAAAATGATTTCATTTAGAAAATACTTTTTTTTATAAAAATTAAAAGCCAACGTACCCAATTTGGTACCATTAGCTGCAGCAAAACTAACTATTTAAAACAAATATAAAAGATGACAGCTGTCAGTTGTCGCCATTTTTCTTTTCTTCTCTACCGTGGACATCTTCGAATTTGGCGCCCATTCGCTTCAACGCTATGACGGCGGATACCGCTTTGGCCCAGCGCTTTTTAATAACATAACGCTTTAGCTTGGACTTAGTGACGTGAAGTTCTGTGCATAAGGCTGACTGAATCAGCCAGGGATGCGTGAGGGTTGACGATGCTGATAGGCGATCACTGTAAGATAACACGAATATAGATAAATATTTAGGTTTTAAAATGCGTTAGTACTAAATATTTATTTATTTATTTATATGTAAAGTAATGAAGAATGGTGTTCAAATGCCTCAATTGTTGTTGAAAATGATACTAGTGGTGTGATAGCAGTATTTTCTCTACGCCATCCAGATTTTTAACTTCAGCGTGGGTGATATTGCTGCTGCCAAGCAGCTCCGGTTGCCTCTCACCGGCCTCGCCGGCGTGACGGGACAAAGAAAAGTGTACGAGACATCATCATGCTGCTGAAGGAGACTGATGCTGACAACGTGCCCACGTTTGTGGTGAAGGGTTGAGTGAGAAGTGTGCGAGGCAAAAAGTTTCTTGAGAAGCGTTATTTATCTATGGGCCTATATTATTATTATCATAGGACCTATTGAACACCAAATACAAAAACACAAGTGTTCTCTAAAGTTCTTTTAATTCGACCTTTTTTCAGATCGTGAACGTGTACTTAATCCTGAATCCACTAAATCGTTCACGATCTGAAAAAAGGTCGTGGTCGTGTCTGGTTAAGTACAGGTGTACTTAACCAGATCGAAATTATTCGTCTGCTGCTCGGCTGGTTTGTAATATCACTTAGACTCCTAAAGCCAGACCATACAAACTGACGTTCTCTACTTTCTAATCACCAAATTATAGTGTTATTTCCTTTTTAGGGTTCCGTACCGGAAGGGTTACCAACGGGTCCCTATTACTAAGCATCCGCAGTCCGTCCGTCCGTCTGTTTGTCAGTAGGCTGCATTTTCACAGAATGTGTATTGCTGTTGCCGCTATAAGAACAAATAATAAAAATAAAAAAAATAAAGGAGGGCTCCCCTACTCTACATAACCCTTCATGCGCGAGTCCGCCTTGCACTTGGCCATTTTTTAATAGCTAATATGGTAATAAATATGTGCCGGAACAAGAAACAATAGCGTAATTCATGAAAAGAAAAATAATAACAAAACAATTTTTCAATAAAGCCTTATATTTTAACAACGTATGTATCATAATAACAAATAAATTACATTTAAGTTATAGATAAGTACAGATAAGGAACAATCATAATTTATTCATCAAAACATGTCTTATTTACAAAAAAAAAAGTAATAAAAAATACATTAATTGCTGCTTTTCTACGGGCTGATATAATTCGTTCTCAGTCTTAGATCCAAAAAGGTTTAAAATTTTGAAGACTAGATTTGATTGTTGTCATTTTGTTTGCCTGTTTGGCCTAACGCACACAAACAATTACTAGGTCAAGGTTCCAATGAAAAAGATAACCCTATTTGGCAAGTCAAGTGTTTAAAAGTCCATATGTATATAACTTTTGCGGGTTTCTAGGATTTATATCGGTTATAATATGTATTTATCAGTGATGTAGGATAACAACGCACGCACCCCTTTCTATTATGAGAACACGGTTAGGAAACCTGGTACCTGATTGTTCTCCATAATTTTCTCAAAGGTTTGTAAGGCCTACATTTATGGCAGGGCAGGCGTCGTTTTTAATTAGTAACTTGTATTTCTATATCAGTGGAACCTTCGCGCCTGTGTAAATTAGAGATAAAATTATATCAATATAGCTCAGTCAGGTTTTCTTAAAACTTCAGATACAAAAAGTATGTACTATGTACCTTCTATTGAACTTTATTTAAACTCTTGTACTACGTTTTACAAACGGATATTAACAGAATCTGTTACTATGCTTACACGATGCTTTTAGAAACCGGCTTAATAATAATGAGACATTATAAACGTAAGAAATGCTTAGTGCTAAGTTTTTTGACAAGTATTTTGTGCGTCACTGGAGCTAAGTCGCTCACTTAAGTTCATTGTGAAAGCATAGTAGCTTACTAGAGTAAAGTTATTTAATTGCCTGTAGTTATTTCACGCTTCAAAGAGATAGCACTGCAATGCTGTCTTTTCGCGCATGTATTTCCAAGCTTATATTTATAAAGAAATGATAAAGCATGGAGTATTAATAAATCGAATAGGAAGGAAAAGTCCTTTAAGTCTTTTGTAAAACAGTGTCATTATACTACTATCCTAGGTATCTCTCTTTTTAATACGCAAGTTAGAAAAACACGTTCAATAATTCCTCTGTGAGATACAGATCATCACATAAGTTGGCAAATGTTGAAATAAATAGTTGAAAATGTATGTAGGATGTTTATTACAGTAAGCCAAGCTTACTTGACCTTATATATAATATATAGGATAGTGAGAGTACGTTCACATGAACGGCGATAAGGGCGCGTTGGGTGTTTGTACATATAGTGTACCCACGGCGAGCGTTCCCGCGCCACAACGTTGAACAATATTCGTGTGTGCGTGTTCTACGCCGTCATCTGCACATAGCCTTATGTAAAGTGACAATAATTCAACAGGATCTATTACTTAAAAAATGCAAATATTCCAAACAAGGCACTGCTTTGCCAACTTATGTGTTTACTGTCTACAAAAAATATCCCGTAATCGTGCGTATGCGCTAGGCTTTACTTTAGAACATTATAATCTCATACCATTACTTTGGTAACACAGTGTCATGGCACTAAAGTCCCTGTATTAAAACTCAAGTCATTTAGCTACGTTCGTAGTCACTTTTTTTCTTTGGGTCTTCTCATCTGACGTCTGCCTTTGGAAGAAAGCGTGGAGACTAGACATAGAAGTCTGCCCTAACTGGTTCGACGGAGACCATTCTAAAGATATCGACTGATGTCTTCCACCGTTAGAAGTCCCCCCCGCCGATCGTTCTGCTTCTACTTCTTCTGTCTCCCCCCATTTTTCTAATAAATGGAGTAGGAGATCCTTAGTCCTATGAGCGTTGGTTTCATCTCCTCTTCTGTAAGGCATTTGTCTTCCATTTTCTGAGCCGTTGGCTAGTTTATCGACCTTCTCCCGTCTTTTGTCGAATTCTTGGAAGAAAGTGTTTCGAACTTCTACAGGTTGATCCGGCACATCTCGACTCATAGCAGTCACTCTTTTAGACCTGCTGCTACTAGCAGTTTTCACCCATGGCATTTTGCTTGTCATCGGTTTCTCTGGTTCTCTTTCTGTTAGGAAAGTCGAAGTTATTTTGTTCGTTGATTTGGAAGTAAAAAGCCTTCTTTCTTTGGTGTTGGCATCCCCATTGGTAACTGTCATCGTTACCTTCGATTCTTTCCTAAAACCATTCTGAAGTTTCTCTTCTTTAAACGATTTAGTTTCCGTGACGTTTTTGTCTAATTCCTTAGCACTGTTATTATTAGCGAGATCGGTGTTCATTGTTGAAAGCATATAAAGGTGATCGGACAGTTTCTTTATTTCTTCAGCCAAGTTTTTCCTAACAAGCACGTCTTGTCTTTTATGCAAGAAACAAGAGCTATCTGATGCTCTTCTTTCTACTGGATTGTATCTAGGCGCTAAGAAACTTGGCTCCCTAGGTTCTCTTAATGGTGGCGGTCCTAAATCTTCATCATCAAGAACACAATCCGGGGAACTGTTTAATGAGCTTCTAGGAGATGGTGAACAACCTCCAACCGAGGATCTTTCGTAGTTACCGTTTGCTAGACATGTAATTTCGTGTGCTTGATTATCAAAAACATAAGGTGAGTTAGGATGTTCGCTCCATCTTTCAACGAAGAGTCGAAGATTGTCTTTGGCGACGTCGAGCTCGTGTTTGGCTGGCAGCGGGATCGGCTGGGGCAACGGGGGCGGCTGTTGTCGTGCTAGCCAGCGGTGGCGAAGGCACTCCGTCGCACCCGGTCGTGACCTGCGACAAAGACCCTTGTTACTAACGCCCAACACCTTGATTTAAAGTTATGGGAGTGCAATGGTAATCTAAGTCTACTTTTAAAAGCGAGAAGTTACTAAGGTATAATATTTGTGAAAATACTCTTCAATAGAGTATGGAAGTGAGCGTGCAGTTTGCGAGAGGAAAGTTTGGAATGGATTATGAGGTTAGCTAGGAAAGGAGATTTGAATCTTCGTGTGGCATACGCTAATAAGTATTAAAGTAAGTATGAGTTATACAATCTAATCATAGCTCTACAACTAAATATGTACAGTATTAGTATTAATCTAAGAGAACAATCGTGCAATGTTTACAAATGTTGTGTTAGTCACTAAGTGTTGGATAAATAGAGTAACAAGGGGTCTTTATCGAGGCTGGTTTGATACAGCTTTTTATCAACAGCGATTGATAAACGGATTTAATAATAGACGCGGAAAAATTACGATTAAATACAAAAGATTTCCAAATTTTTTGTAAAGTATAAAATTAATTTTGTACAGATTTATTTTGAAGTCCTGAGCCTTTTAGAACCACCATGATCGTAAAACATTTTTAATCATTCGTACTGATTCAAGTGTACTCCAAGGAACGTGTTGACACGTAGTTTGAGCTTCTGATAAGCGAGTCAAGTCTGATTGACGTTTTTGTAGGTAATTATTTCTCAAGATACTAAGTGATTTAGTTCCAAAAAGGTCAGGTTTTTTGGCTAAAAAAGCCATGTATATCACAACTAAAGTAATCAAGCAAACTTACTCTTTGTCCTTCACGAGCAGTTTTTGGATGAAGTCCTTAGCGTCCTCCGAGATTTCGTTGAAGGCTTCATCATCGAAGTCATACTTGGCTACCGTGACGTTCGCCATTGTTTCTATGTCTGTCTCGCCCATGAACGGTGATAGGCCTGATAGACTGAAATTAAGGAGTCATTATGTGGCAGCTAAAAATGATGATTCTTAAGATGGAGAGGAGCATGTGTCTACCCTTGTAATGGATGTTTTTTAATCAACCACGCTTGCGGAGCTTATTAAGAGTTTCCTAGCAAAATCTTAAATCTGAATTAAGTAAGCTTTTTGTAAACTAATATTGTTTTTCTTTTTGTGACAACAGACACATAGTTTCTGGAGCCTGTGCCTAACATCACCAGAAGTGACGCCTTTTACACCAAGGAGCTCTGCTGATGTGTGCTGATAGTTAAATAAGGTCCTGGAGCTCCAAATTTGATCTGGATCTGTTACAAATGTCAGTCGTTAGAAGTGTATGTCACGGTGCTTATTATTATCTTTGATTGAGCGCTTAATGCCACCTCGACCATTTCTGGTCTTTTGTAGCGCACTTTTTGCTTTACAGTTCACTGCTCAGACTTATGGCTTCGAGAAACCTCCAGATCCTTTCAGCAGTGATTGTTTGTATTTTCTGCGGTTGCATGATGTGTAACCCTAGGTTAATACTTCAGTTCTAGGTTAATAATTAGTGGGCCACAAGACACGGTGCTTAAGTAAGGTCCCATGAAATGGGTTTAAGCAAGGATATTGTCATTTATATTATCAATTCCAAACTCATCATCACCATCAATCAGTTCCGGCAGTGTTATACTTTTGTCGTTTGTATTAGCAATTCCAAACATCGTCATTATCAATTCTGGCCGTGTTATAAATTACAATACTGTACTACATCCAAATATTAAGACGATAAATATCTTAAATGCTGGTAAAAGATGTTACTGTTTAGGACCATACTAAATGAGCTATAGATATCATTTAAAAAAATACCCCACCGCCCTTAACAGTAAAAGCCCTTCCCTCTTCATTTTAGCCTTCCATGAAAATCATTTTACGCGTTTTGGTTGCCTGGAGATTCTGAAGGACATGTTCTGGTGGTACGCTAACATTACTGAAGAATTAAAGGGAAATAGATACTTACAGAACATAACATATAACTCCAACCGACCACATGTCAGTGCCGTAGCCTATCTGGTCGAAATTCACGACCTCTGGAGCAACGAACTCCGGAGTACCGAATAACACCTGTAGCTTCTTCTCGGGGTCATAGAATCGAGCTAGGCCAAAGTCTATGATCTTGATGCGGTTGCCAGCTTTTGTTAGGCATAGGATGTTTTCCGGCTGTAAGAAAGACGAAAATATAAAAAAATGTAAATGGTAATTTGAAGCAATGGTGTGTAGCTTCCAATACATCCGTATAAGTAATAGCCTTTTCCTACCTCTGTCTTCCCTTATTTGTCTACCTTTCCCTATACCCCCAATTTTTCAATGAGTCCAAAGGTTGACGGCAATAGGCTTCTGTCTACCCCTTTGCGGATACAGTCGTGAGTGTAATGTATGATGTGTGCATATATTTCTGTGTTTCGAAATGCGTATTGTACCTAAACTCTTTGGTTATCGCAATTAATTTTGCGTCGTTGTAAATCCAAAAAAAGGACGTACGAGGGGCGATCAAAAAGTAATGATAATGAGTATAATAAAACAACGATTCTAGTTTAAATTTAATTTATTTTTCTACATAGTCTCCTAACAAGTCGATACATTTAGTCCAACGTTTCTCTAAGCCTAAAATACCTCTTAATCTTTATCTTGGCTCTCCCAAAATGCCTCTACAGCAGCCATAACCTCGCTATCATCCTCAAATTTCTTGCCCCTGAGGTGTTCCTTGAGCCGAGGAAACAAATAAAAGTCGCTGGGGGCTAAATCTGGAGAATAGGGTGGGTGTTCGACCAGTTCGAAGCCTGCTTCTCGAATGGCAGCCGTCGCAACTTCGGCTTTGTGTGCAGGTGCGTTGTCCTGATGAAACAGGACTTTCGCTCGGAGTTTGCCCCGTCTTTTTTCCTTTATGGCTTCTCGCAGTCGTCTTATTTGATCAGCGTAGTAGGAGCCCGTTATAGTAGCTCCCTTTTCCAGGTAATCAACCATTATGATTCCCTCAGCATCCCAAAAAACGGACGCCATAACCTTGCCCGCCGAGCTCGAGACTTTGAACTTCTTCGGCGTCGGTGAGGATGGCCATTTCCAAGTCATCGATTGTTGTTTGGTCTCAGGATCAAAATGATGGATCCATGTTTCGTCCATGGTCACAAATCGAGACAAAAAATTTTCTTGGTCAGCCTGGAACTTTGCAAGATTGGCTCTTGAAATGTCAACTCGCTTTTCCTTTTGTTCGTCCGTTAACATTCTCGGTACCCAACGCGCGGAGACCTTCTTCATATTCATTTTGCCGGTCAAAATGCTTTGGATGCTGCCATATGAGATCCCTGTGACCTCAGCTAAATGTCTGATGGTTACTCTTCGGTCTGCTAATACGATATCTTCGACTTTTTTCACGATTTCCTCAGTGAGGGACGAGGTTGGGCGTCCCTCGCGATGTTCATCTTCTGTGGATGTTCTACCCAGCTTAAATTTTTTGCACCACCGTGCCACCGTAGAATATGGAGGAGCAGAGTCCCCCAGTGTCTCCACCAAATCAGCGTGTATCTCTTTGGTAGACATTTTTTTCAAACAGAGGTACTTGATGACGCATCTCACTTCGTGTTTCTCCATTTTCGTGTTGTCGCTCCGACTGCTGGTATTCAAATGAATGTAGCTCCTCCAAATGATGTCCTATTTATACAATTTTTTAGGTGGGAAGTAGTGAAGGACCGAAGAAGTGAAAACAATTTTTTTTGGATTTTTATCTTTATTAGAAATACCCGTTTATCATTACTTTTTGATCACCCCTCGTATAAAGATATTCAGAAACTAAATTAATCAGCAAAATAGCGGATGATCTTCGAAACTACTATCAGGCCAGGCCACTCCGCAGTGGAGGTCTATAAGTATACGGCGGGTTCGACTAATTGTGCCATAATTCAGTGGGATGAAGCGCGCCGGCCGGGTAACTAGATTAGGTTTATTTGTTCACTAAAATAGAGTTATAGGCACATTAATTAATTCTTTTAAAATAGACAACCCTAACGTCGCGGCGTCGTCAGAACGGATAAGAGTTACGCGATAGAAAGAGAGACAACTTCTAAATGAATATAACTGTAGATAATTCGACTGTGCGACTTGAATTGCGACTTTATTGTGTCGGAACAAGAGTTGCTATTAATTTAAATGATTTGGCGGAGTGGGAATTCCGTACCTATACTATTATGTATTTTGTGAATTTGCTGTTGTTTGTTTCCGTTGTGGTTTTTCTGTTGAAAGTGCTTAAAGGGATCCCTACCTTTATCATTGTGCACCCAACAATAAAGGGTTTTAGGGTCGGTGAATAGTAGATGATTATGATAATTATAAATTCGATGCTAAGTTTTTGAAGGTATGAGTTTTATCGAACAGATTTCTCTTTCAAAAGACTCAGAAAATGTATGTGATTTTAAGAAGGGTTGCCAGAATTCCATAGAGTTGTCATCGAGTGCTGAGAGATTTGAGATTGTTACTGATATGAATAGTTTTTTACAACATTGCACATTGCACAAATTACTACCCTAAATTACTAACAAAACACAATTTCTCTCTGTACTTAATTTGTACTCTAGGTAATATAAATTGTCATTGATGACTTCAAGATTGTTTTTCTTAGACATCTTAGACATGGTTTGCTTGCATATGACAGTACAGTTATACAGGCGAACTACGATTTTAGTTTTGTTGTATGAGGCACTCTTGGTAATAAAAATATCTTTTATGAGTACTCATACGGCTTTTATTTATAATATAATAGCATCGCCCCGCGGTTTCCCGTAAGTCCCGATCCCGTGGTAATATCGGGATAAAAAGTAGCCTATGCGTTAATCCAGGTCTCCAGCTATCTACATACCAAGTTACATCGCAATCGGTTCAGTAGTTCTGGCGTGAAAGAGTAACAAACATCCATACATACACACATCCATACATCCTGACAAACTTTCACGTTTATAATATTAGCAGAATTTGCCTGTGACCGGTAATTTGCCGGTGCTGAAGATCGGCCGGTATAGTTGAATCATCTTACGTAACTATTGTATTTCAACGAGCTACACACATAAAATAAAAACAGGTATAGGTAAAGGGTTTTGAATTTCAAACACCAAGTCAAGATGCTGATTGCCGGCAGTTGACAGAAATAAGAATCGTAAAAATCGCGTATTTTTCACTGCCATTTTGATAATAAAACAAAATGGTTGTAATTTGGAATGGAACCAATGTCAACAGCTGAACTGAGTAATTATTTGCATTACATATCAGTTTTTTATTTACTTTTATTTTGAAAAGTATTATCCCTGTATGGTGGAAATAAGAAATTTAAATCAAAATTCATTGAAACAAAATAGGAATCAAAATTACTGTGGTGTATCTGTCGTGGTCAGATTTTAAAATTGGTCTACATAATGCGTCCGACCAAATGAAATAAATGGTTGTATTTCAGAGGGTGGCTAGTTTCCATATCATGAAATACCACTATTTCATGAAATGTTCTAAAATTAACAAAAGGGACATGTAGTATCCCTTTTGTTTGTTTATTTTTGACTATGGCTTGGTGCTAACAGAGTCGTAGCAGAGCAAATCATTACGCAAATATTAATTTTATTTCTGCTTAAATGGTGTAAGCCTAACTCTACTCCATAAAAAACGATTAACGCAGTTATTCCTAGTAAGTCAGTTTGACCTGTGATTTAAACTTAATAATTAATACAATACGTAAGAATATAGCTAACTAAATCTTTTAAGTTTAATACCTTCATGTCCAAGTGTAAGATATTCTGGCGGTGCACAAACTCGATACCTTCGCAGATCTGTCTCATAAACACTGTACATGCGCGCTCAGTTAGCACGAAGTCCTCATCTATGACGCGCTCGAATAGCTCCCCACCAGTTATACTGAAAATAAGTAACACTTTATTAGACAACTATATTTAAAAAAAAACCATCTAGTCGCAAGAAAGCTATAACCGCCTGAAAATATAATGATTTCTAATTATGGAACAGTATCGAGATACTCTTTTATCTTAGAAGAGAGTAAGAGAGAGAGAGTAAAATTAACGAAATAGCTGTAATAGCGAGTTAAAAGTGCATTGAGTATGTAGACTGAAGAACCTTGCAGGAAATGCTTTCAAGGGACCATCAGAGATAGATATCGTCCTCCCCTCCGGCTGACTAAGGACCTGGTTAAAGTGCCAGGACGCCCTGGGTCGGAGACGTGAATTGTAGAAGACTATGTTGAGCAGTTAATTTCCAGTGCTGGGATAATGATGATCAGAAGAAATAGTGTATCTCTCACTTTATCATTATTAAAAGTGTTGATTCTACCCTACCACCCCACCAGAAACCCCGGTTTTGATGCCGACAGCTAGGGCTTTCCAGAAAAAGGGGAGAAAGAAAGTTTAAATTAAACGCGAAATATTTGCCAAAATCCACAGTAAAGTTGCTGGTGAGTTTGTCTATCACATTTCTCGAGGTTTTATCGAGGATAAAGTATGGATATGAATATTAATTATCTTTTATCAATGTTTGTGAAAACAGCTGTTGTCATTGTATAAATTAATGTCGGTAACTACGTACCGACGTAATTCGGTTTGTATATAGCTATGTTATCGCCATAACTAAAAAGAAATTAAATACCTATTTCGTGATAACATTTCCTGTATGTATTTAGAAAACCAGCTTGTATAGTGTAATTACGTTTATTTAACAGAGTTGTTGTTTACTTGTCTTAATATTTTCAATAGGCAGACTCGAGATTCTAAGGGTTAAGTAGAATAACTAGTAGAATCCCAGAATTCTGGTTAACCGCTCTCCAATTGTGCTAAGTTGCTAATGTCAGGAGTAAGTGCAGGTCGGTAATGTATATTCTTTTGAGTTTGAAGCAGCAACGGCTCTGTTTCAAGTCCAGCTAGACTCGATTACCTTAAATTATTTATAATTATTTATTAAAAAGACAGTCTTACACTTTATTCTGTAGGATAAACGGGAACAATGGCATTTTTTTTTTACTATAAATGCAAGGCGTACGTGTGTTGGATGTTCTGTAGCATACTTCATATTAGGCAGCCTCGAAATTGCTGTTCTTTTCAATTCGTTCAGTAACTAGTAGACTACTTAATATGCTTTACCGAAAACCTTTTATGTTAAATGCAACACCTCCCTTTTCGCTTATTTTAATAAACAGCGAATTTCATTTTCCTTACGGTCAAACGTAAACATAAATAAACATGTTATTACTGACGAAAAACATTCAGAACCATAGAAACAACGTACCATTTTATTTATAGAAAAACGCGCGAAACGTAAAAAAGAAGTATGGCGTCGATATGTTTGCCAAAAAACCGTCATGATTCGAAATAAGAATCGACGTGTGAGTTGGCGCCAATAAAAACTGAGATTATAGTGGTGAAGGTCGACGTCAGGCCATTTATTACATGCTATTTAGCTAATGCGTTTGTAACAATGTTTATATTACATATTACTTTACTCTGGAGAACCATGGATATTCCTGTGCAGGTACATTGTGAATTACACGCCTCAAGAGGTCACTACACCTCACTCGCTCTCGTCCTCATCCCTTTTGAGTTCAATCAATTATTTGTATTGTTTGCTGATGTCGTCTCCTTCCTGGCGTTAATAGCCACTACACAATTTTAAACTAATGTGACTATTATCGAATATACTTAATTGTAAACGGTTTCTGGTTCCAAATAAAGATTATTCTCTTTATTCATTTTAATTACATATTTAAATACAATGAAAAAAAACTTTTTGGCAACAACAGTTCTATCAGTAATTGTACATCGACGACAATACAATGTGGTCCGGTCATTTTCGAGAAGTTATTGTATCTTTGTGAGGGTCGTCATCATTTTTTTTCTTTTAACCAGTCAATCAAAGCTCTTCCGGACCCGCGGATTCGACATAGGAGTTTTCGTAAACAAGAAAGACCAAGTTTCACTGGAACCGGTTACGATATCGAAGAATAACTCAGTAACTGAACATGTTGCATCATGCAACATGTTGCATGATGTACCTGTAAGTCACCGCAAGGCAATATTTACCATACAACTTGCATGGGTATTCCTTTTGCGGTCTGTATCTCGACATCATAGTATTGATGATCAAGGACTGACGTGAAGTGTGACTGACTGGAAGACGTGACGTAATTTGACACGTAAAGTGTCAAATCACGTCACGTCTTCCTCCAAACAAACATACAAAAAAGAAACGTTCCACGTTTAAAATACAGAATATTGCATATAATATAAACTATTCCATAGATGCGTACTTCCGGCGCAATATTTTACAAGAGTAACAATTAAACTGTAAACATTAAACAATAATCGTAAAACCGAAATAGTCCATGAAACTGTACGGTCTTTGAAGCGAGGCATATTGTTGTTTGGATACTTTCCCCCGAGGCATGTTTAGAGCTTTTTGCAATGCACAGTTGGTTGACCGCAGAGGTCAATATTGAATGCTACTGTAATGCATGTAAATTCGAAAGCTCGAAGTAAAATAAGCCGCTGCCTGGGTTACCATGACGTAAACGAGTCACATCCACAAAAGAGCTGTTTTCGTATTTAATAGCTTTAACAGTTCCTCCAAAATTATTTGACTGTCAGGGTAGAGTAGTGTTGCCATTTCGTTTTTCTAAAAATAGTGAGCTGCTAGATAAAATAATTAGGTATATAAGTAAATAAAAAGGCTACGACTGAAAAAACTATGAATATAACGTAATTGTTTGGCTCATTGCCGAGGTTAGATGTTACACATCACTCATTACTGTAACTCATTTCTATTGTCTACCTCTACATACATAGTACTAAATTTGCAAACGTAAACACATTCACACAAAACACATTCTATACAATTGCGCCGAGTCGTCGGGAAGTTTCAGTAAGTATCGAACGACGTTACAGAATTATCTCGAACCATATTTGTTAAAAATATCTCAAAGATTTTGCAGATGTATATTAATACATCGAAATACTATATTTCAGTCTGTTTAACGAATAATCATAATGCGTATTACACAGTAATATGTGTGCGTAATATAAGTATAACCCTAAACGCAAACAATAAATCAGACGGTGTTCTACTGAATATGATAATAATAATTGTTATTATATTCGGTAGAACAGCGTCTGATTAATTAAACATAAATCACGGATGCCGGTTCCAACAATTCGTAATACAATGTGGGGTAGCTAGTCAGAAGTTTAATTGGACTGGGCAAGCAGACTGCCCATGTTATATTTACAACAGTGTAATAGAAAAATAGGTTGGGTGACCTTTGTTTTTTTTATTTTGTGCCAAGTCTAATCAGGTCTTTTCGGTTATATACAAAAATGTAAAACATGTACGATAAGTAGTTGAAACGAATTAGATTTCTGTGTGATTTCAGAGGTATTCGTGATTTTTAATTTTGTTTTGAACATGTTTTAGCTACCAAATGGCAGGATCTCTAGAATTATGATAATAATAGATTACAGTGAAGTGCTGTAAAGGAAACTTGATATTTATCTTTTAATAGCAGTTATAATAATAACCTAGTTGAAGAACTGGGCAGTACGAAACCTAAGTTTTATATTGATTTGGTAAGCTATGCATAATACAGTGTTAGGATCTTTATTATTCAATTTAACAATGACCCTACCTCATATTTAGTATATTTAGTAAAATCATATAATTCGTAGTTAAACAAAAAAAAACTAATAAGTACTAATAATCTATAAAATCACATAAATTACAATAATTATCATATTAGGCTTTGAAACTCCGGGCTTCGTTCTTGTTAATTGGTGATAGGTGCCATTGATTGATTTTTTATTTGCAATAACAGCACAAAATGTGTTAATTTTTAGTTTGTTGTGTTTGGAATCACATAGTTTCCCATTTCTTAGTAAAAAGATTGTAATGTCAGCTCTTGTTTGTGAAAGAGGGTCATTGTAATTTAACGATGAGAAAAATAAAATGAAGAATACTTAAATAGTAAATTCTAACACAAATGAAACAGCTGTACCTACAATTTTTCTCATTTGTGGCACGAATATAAAATTCTATAGTAAAATGTCTGCTGTTGAACAAATTTATTTTGCAAAGTTGTAAATTATTATTTACTTAAATACCGATTACTGCACTTGTACTAGAGATTTCATTCCACACCTGTAAAGTCGCGTCCGAGCGACTGAGGTGGAGCGATTTGTGTGTCGCCATTACTGTGCCGTTCACAACCGGTAGCCGACCAAAGCTGCGGCGGCTTTGGTCGAGGGTACACCCTAAAGGATGCCCGTTGCTAAAACTATAATACAATTAACTTTTAAGAGGCGCTAGCCTATACTTTGCTCTATAGATTGATTTTATGTCAAACCAGTTTAATGCAGCTATACACTATTTTTGTAGTTAGTCAAGGATTAGTGTAGTTTCCTCTCGCAGACGCTCAAATTGTTGAATGATCTCTATAGTTTGAACGAGAGACAGATTCCTAAAGAAATACTTATTTTCTTACAGATATTTGGACAGAGTGGTGAGAAATGTCAACAGATTACCACATACCATTAGGCGGGTTGTGAGCGTATTTATAAATCTTGCTGGTATTGAAAAACGTCTCGATTTGATTTAACGTTTTAATAAAGGACTCTAAACCATTCATCTACTCGATTCACCAGAGCTGATATTTTTGCCTTGACCCGCATTTGTGTACTAAAATACACAATCCTGACATCTCTGCAAACAATTTTTTTATCAACATTATCATAAAAATTCGACTCATTTGCAAAGTGTCAGATATTTAAAATGGTGGATTTTTCCGTTTCCATAGACACGTTTTGTTTACATCATCAACTTATATGCTCCGGTTTAAATTTAGAATTTTGAATGGGGTGCACGTCAGACAAATCCGTCAATACTGTTGTTTTATTTTGTAGTACTGTGACGTAACAGTTGCGTATATTTGTTGTAAGGGGTATTAGTTATTTCATGAACAATTTCTACGTCAGTAAGTCTGACGTCAGTTTACACAATTAAAATTTGTAAACAATTTTAAATTTAGGTTTAACTGGCGCGAAATAAACACAATTTTGTAGGGTATACATATGTAAAAGTATTTTATACAATATCTTATCTATTAACTAAACAATAAAGATAGATAATAGAATATAAATAAATATTAGTGTTCACTAATCTTTACGTTGAATACACAAAGTGGATATGTACAAAGGGTGATCTTATCGCTAATTAAAATTTCTTCCAAGCAACCTTTTAACAATTTTAAAAAGTTATATTTTAACATTAATCAGAATCAATCACGATAGTTCTTTGTTGTTGTTAAGCGACTTCAACAATAACAAGAGAAAATGTTCAATTCGACAATTTTTTTACATTACTACTTGCCAGACTTAGCTTGATAAAAAACTACGTATTAGTCCCACTAATTTTGGTCCACGTCCATCATATAAAAGGATGTAGTAAATGTCTGCCAGATGTCTATTAATAAACACTCGGCTGAAAGTCAGCAAGTACAAAAATAAAATAAAAAAGTATAAGTGTTTAATGTTAATCATTTTTGAACGTATCAACACTTTACATAGGGCTGCCAACTTTTACAAATAAAACATGGCTGCCAATAATTTGGTGCAATTAGTTATATCACTTATTGCACTGAGAGTTGGCACTTGAATGTGCAGGAAGAGTTCAACAGTTAAAGTAGAACCAGACTCGTTTTAGAGAGAGCCGATGACAATCAAAATGGTGAATTAGTTCAGTGCGAAAAAATTGACTACTTTTCAAGCCGAGTGACGGTGCAACTACAGACTGAATCGGGTCGTAGAATTTGCAGTAAAGGAAATTCATGAACACGATATTTCGAGATTTCGCTTTTAAAGGATCCACTTAACGCGGAAAGTATCTCCTTCCAGAGATAACATCAGGCGAACTGCACTATTTGGATAGTGTTATGTTCTTACTGTTGAATTGGGTCGCTAGTTCTTCTTCGTACATTAGTTTACAAGTACTTGTAACCGCCTACCATACACATGCCGTGTGCTTTTAAGAATATTTAGAAGAATTGGTTAGAGTCAATTGAAGTCTTGAAGTCTTGAAGTCTTGAAGCAGTGGTTTGTACTTTTAGTGCAGGAAATAAATTGAAAAACTGTTTACAGCAAAGTACTCAGCGATCTGTAATATCTGGATTATGGTTTCAATATGGCGTGGATGCCACAAGTACATATGTATGATTCTTAAGTATGCATCAGGAACGGAATATATTAAACAAGTAGTGATTGTTTATATTTGCAATAACACCGAACAGCCCTACCATGAGTCGGCGTCGCGTGGCCGCGCGCCAACTATGCGCTGTAATATCTGACGCGTCTTGACGCCACAGCTCATTCTGTATCTGTGGTACGTCGCCATTTGTGGGTCCTGCCTTAGAATACAGACTGCCACTCAAGTTTTGCGCACTATAGAAATGCGTCACTGGCAGGCAAACCGCTTTATATTATAGTTTCATTGAGTTTAATTTAAAATGAGAGGAATGTTTGAATTATGTATATTTTATAAGTATTCTGTCGTTGTTACAGGATAGTTACGAGTAATAACTATTGAGTTTATGCTTTGGGACAGTCGTACGCATATAAGTTCGAGAAAATAATATGTACCACTACTAAGGTACTAACAATACGGGCATTCTAAGTTGACCGGGTTGGTTAACGGCGATTTGCAATAAACATTTTTGCAGCTAAATGGCGGCAAGTGGTGGGAGTCGGATTCAGGCACTGACCCTAAGAGCAAGACAGTGACACACACTTTCTCAGTCCCTCTTCAAGACATCATTCTTAACTGTCTGAAAAATCCAACTTCAACCTGGTCAATTTATAATTCACGTCTTGTAGGTAGATAATAAATTAATATTACTTTTTAAATAATTGAGTCGGCTTTACATACATTCGGTTCATTAAAAGTTCTACCTGAAATTAGTCATCCTATTAATCCCACTAATATTATAAATGAAATATGAATATTATAATAATATTATACTAATATTATAATGAAAGTTTGGATGGATGAATGGATGTTTGTTACTCTTTCACGCAAAAACCACTGAACCGATTGCGATGAAACTTGGTATGTAAATAGCTGGAGACCTGGATTAACGCATAGACTATCTTACTTTTTATCCCGATATTCCCACGGGATCGCGACTTACGGGGTGAAACAGAGGGCGCCCCCTAGTGCTAGTAATATCATAAACTTGGAAAGTTTTTGAGGATGTTGACAAAGAATGACTGGGTTATCCCAAATTTAATCAAAAACACGGTAAACCGCAAGAGGAATCGTCATATTTGTATAACAGTACATTTGTGTCACTTTCCAATAGTAAAGCTGTTTCTGGTGACTCATCACACCTCTTGCAACTTTCACCCTTTTGACATGTCGTTGATCTCGTTTTTGTATGCACCAAAAAGCGTTAAATTGATTAGATGCTGATATTCGTTTGTTTATTTTTTTTTATTCTTTTATTCGTGATTTCTCTGGCACTTGATAGATTCGACGCTCCAGTTTAGAAATACGATTTTTTTTATGTACGCGGTACATAAAAAAATCGTATTTCTAAGTTCAGTATGTATATTTACTACCAAAACGTCAGATAAATAAGCACGTTTGCTTAAACAATTCCAGGGGGTGAGAATCGAACACTCAAAAGTGATGGCATTTACTGAAGTGCCCACTGAACCATTACGACATCAGTAAAATTTAGTTTTAATGACGTGTTTAGTACACAATTCAATGATGATCTTTGGTATGTTTATTAAAAACCACTGTCATCAGGCAGGTAGGTAGTCATTCATGCCGCATGCATTTATTGGCTTGAATTCAGTTATTAATATGTCTAGCGGTTCATATTTTACAATATATTTGATATTTACAAAACGCTGTGAATTGTTCCACATTTTCACAACAATAGTTTTACAAGCAAAGCTTTGTTTTACATTTGTTATTTAGTCATTTAATTTCTGATAGTTATATTTTATGTTACTCTTGCTAATATATTGTAATGAGCAATAATAAGAACGCAATGTTATAATTTAAAAAATTTCGTTCGAGATAGGATTGCTTACTCTGAAACTCATCGGTTTAGTATCCTTTAAGAAAATAATTACAGAACATGTAATGTAGGGACAGCTTAACACGTGTACAAATTAAAGTGTAAACAAGGTTTTAGACTTGACTAGTCGACCTATGAGAATACAGTGTAAATTATTACAAATACCGAACTATGTAGCTTTTGTCTTAAAATAGATGGGATATGTAACATGCTCAGTATATCAATCGTGGCATGTCTGTCGCCAAATTCTATGGCCAGTGACGTCAAGGTATAAAAGTGAAAATTTCCATAATTAATGTCCACTGGGCGTTGTCACACCTGTCAGCACATACTCGGCCTGTCAACGACCGGTCTAATTACACCTGGATTATTCACAACCACTATTAATAGGTGTCTTGTAGCGGAAGGCGGAGATTCCGCGGTTGTGAGAACATTCTCTCATTAAAAGTGATGATGGTTGTGTATAAAAAAATGCAAAATCAAAATTCTACAGTACGTTAACAAATTATGTCTTAAAAGTATCGGTTAAAGTTACAGATTTTATCTAAAGTAAACTACAGAACGAGAAAAGAAGAGATTAACTTCTAGCCTTTAGAAGACAGCGGTTAAAAACACTATTAATACTACTACTATTATCAGAGAATAGGATAGGGGGCAATAATAAAATATCAACGAATGACACCACTTGTATCGCGAGTAATTAGGTATAGACCCTGCAAACCGCTAACCATCACACGGGTTGTTGTTTGCCCCCATATTTGCCCCATATTGTATAAAAATATTTTTGTTTTGTGTTAATTACGTTTTATGTACCTAAGCGAATTTTACGTACTTTATGCTTGGCCTTGAGCCTTAAATGTACTTAGTTTCAAGTTTAGTCACACATTATTTTTGTTACCACCTCAAAATCACTAAGCAGGCGAATTTATTTAGCTTTGACAGTACCTCGTAGTCAACATTCAAATCATATAATCATATATGTATGTAAATGTCAACATTTACAGTTAAATTTCACGGTTGAGTAGAGAACCTACCGCCAATTAATTCAATTGCCAAATTATTGTGCAAAATCAAACAGTAACATAGTGGCAAATAATAAACAATTGCCAAAAACTCACGGCTCAGGTATTAAGATTTGATACGTTCTTATAATTGAGTGGCGTTTGAGAATTTGATTATTTAGATTGCTAATTTAAATTCAATATCGTGTGGTGTAGTGGGGATCTCTTATTTTCAAACTAGCAATCCGCCCCGGCTTCGCACGGGTAGCAGAGACATCTTCAACAATCATCATCATATTTCAACCAATTTACACAAAAACTTAACAAATTATACACGTAAACCTTCCTTATTAATCACTCTGTCTATTGGCGAAAACCGCAAAAAAATCCGTTCAGTAGTTTTTCAGTTTATCGCGAACAGACAGACAAACAAACAGACGGGGTGGGGGACTTTGTTTTACAATATGTAGTAAAGTGAAAATGCAGAATATAATAAAACGCTGGTCATCTCATTGTGCAGAAAATTTTCAAATTAGGGCTAATTGTACTATTACGATAACAAGATATCAACAAGAGATTATAACGCTTGTCTTAAAGAAATTATTTACGAAGAGAATACGTACGACCAGCAGTCACGAGCCACGAGGTGTGCCTCCTAACAAGCTATTAAATCAGTTATAAAGATTTTATTATCAAATAAAATAAATCAAACGAACTGCCACATGAAATGAGCTACGACCTTCCTTCCAATCGTCGTTTAAATAAACATTAAATGTATAATATTCCCCCCAAAGCTAAGGTTAAATAATGCCCCTAACTATTAATATTTTTGTATTGTGATAAAAAACAGAGACCCAGAGATGGTGGCGGTGGGAAGACCAACCACTGAGTGCGGCAGGCCCACTAACGTAAAGTATTGTAATAACCTTGTAGAATTGTAATGTTTCCGTTCTACAATGTATTCATTTAGATCACGCGATAGACAAAACATCTCAACTCTGCGTGAATGCACTACGCACACAAAAGGACGTTTCAAAGTGCAGCGGTCACTTGATTTTTAATTAAGACTGGCATTTCCCGCGCGGCTTAGCTCGCGTGTACATATTTATATATTTTGCCTAAGTTACTTTCTTATTTTTTCTTATTTAAAAACACAACTCCCGTATTAGGCATAACTCCTGTGTCGCGGGAGACTTTACAAACATACAAACAATGGACACAAAGAACACCCAGACTCGGGTGGGAATCGCTCACTCACTCAATCACTCCTTATAACACCAATATCTGGCAGTGATAGTCCCGTGGAAATCGGTCCACCCATTCCGGAGATTAGTCGGAACAAAGAGACAGACAAAAATTTTCAGAATTGATTTTTTGGTAGTTGTACCGTGTAAACACACATCACAATAACAGCATTCTACATTTAGTAGAATGCTGTTATTGTGACATTACTAGCAGACACTTCAATTTTATTTATTTGTATAGTTGTATAGATTGTTACAAAGATATTGTGATTTGTTGGTTGAAAACAATCTGTACACTGAGTTATTATTACTACGCTAGTAATAATAACTCAGTGAATCTATACAATATTCGCCGGTTTATAATATGTATTATGTACACGCAAACGAAGCCGCACGGGGAACTGCTAGTTATGAATAAATTATAAGATTAAAGATTTCCCGAAATATTTCTACGTTTTTTTTTGCAAGATAATTTATAAAACAAAGATAAATTTCAAGTGCCAGCATTCGCTATCAATCTAAATATGACAGGTTGAAAATAGACATTGTGCGAATAAGTAGGAAAGAGTGACATCAAAAGTGATAAATATTGTTAACTTATGATCGTTTACGAAGATGATTAATGACAACAAATGGTCTAGAATTCCGACGTTAAATTTACGAGAACCTTAACCTATATCGCCGAAAGATATTATCCAGGCTCGCAAGCTGAGTCACGAGATAGCTACAGTTTGAATGAACTGGCAAATTCGATGCACCCGGCTGTTTAAATGAATCGGTAGCATCATATACACCTACGTTGACATTGATATATATACTGATAGTAAAAATAAACTCCCGAGACTGTGATTCAAAGTCGATTCAAATAAACTGCTATGACGGAAGCGTGTGTGAAGGCAAAGTGCCATATGACTAGTAAATATGTCATATAATATGATGTATACTAAATTGTTCCCGTCCATAAAAGCGCTCTTTATAATGGCTATTTATTCAATCACAAACAAACTAATCTGAAAGCAAGGCATTCACAAAATATCGTGGGTGAGCCATGCTTAGGCTTATGCTTATGCGAGCCGGCCCGTATGGGCCGGCTCGATCGGAGTGATATACCACGGCCTCACAAAACCGGCAGTGAAGCAATATTGCATTGCTTTTCGCCGAATGAGTGAGGTTACCGGAGGCTCTAACCCTTCCCTCCCCCTCTTGCACCCTTCCCTCCATCCATCTCCCCTTCCACCCTTCCCCTACTCCCACCTTAAAGGCCGGCAACGCACTTGTGACTCTTAAGTCGCAGGTGCCCATGGGTGACGGTAGTCATTTACCATCAGGTGACCCGTCTGCTCGTTTGCTCCCTATGCCATAAAAACAATAATATTTATACTGGCAGTGTTTAATTTCAGTAAATGTAAATAGAGTAGGGGCTCTACGCTTTTTTGACGACTTATTTTTAACCTAATAGTTCCCCGCACGGCTTCGCTCGCGTTTACATATTTATGTATTTTACGGAATACTAATTCTTTTTCTGAAATGCAAGTAGCCAAAGTTACTCCTTATAACACCAACTATCTGCCAGTGAAAATCCCGGAGACCAGCCGGAACAAACAAACAGACAAAAATTTAAAAAAATGTATTTTTTGGTACATTTATCGTGTAAATTTAGTAAAATGCTATGACATTGTATTCTATGTTTAGAACGTTCGTATTTTTTTGGTGGGTGGATGAAAAATAGATTACAAAAATTATTCGAAGAAAAAAAAATAACATAATAAAAAAAACACAAAAATAAAATCACAACTCTTAACTTATTGAAAAAACAATAAAGATAAGAAATTTAGTTTAAAGATAGTTTTATGTATGGATGTTGACGGGTACATACAAGAGAAGAGGACGACCAAAGAAAAGATGGATGGACTGTGTGAAAGAAAATATGGCTAGAATATGGGCTATGGCTATGGAATTAAGCAGTGAAATGACGAACGATAGAGTAGAATGGAAGAAAAAACATATTGTACCAACCCCAAATAAAATTGGGGCAAGGGTAGGCAGATGATGATTAGATGATCAATGTAAGATATGTCGAATATATGGAGGACGTAAGATATGTCTGAAATTATCGGGGGTTGCGGAAGAATGCAATGGCGATTCTCACTCCGTCGATCATATGCAAGTAGCGGAACACCAAGGTGGTTTTTTAGTCGGTAAGAGTCCGAAGGACCCCTTCGCCTCCCCAAGGGCGGAGGACATCCACGAGGATCTTCCACCTCGTCAACAAATAAAAAAGGTATGTCTGAAATTGACAGGGGACGCAAGGGTGATTTTATGATTTCCAGTTACCAAAGCTTTTTAATTTTCAGGAAAAACTTACATTTGGAGAGAGCTCGAAATGCAGATATTATTTTATTAATGTCTAGCTGACCCGACAGACGTTGTCCTGTCTTAACTATGAATATTGAACAATCGTGGAAACTGTCAAACGACTGACAGTTATGTCAAAAGTACTAAGATTACATTAGAAAAGTTAATATGGACGTTAAGTTTTCTTAAATTTTCTTATTTTCCGCGCAACTTTCTTAGTATTTTCTTTCATAAGAACCTTCTCCTGACAATAACAAACAAAAAAAAAAGAATTAGCGAAATCCGTGATGCCGTGACCAAGGGAAACAGGGATTGATTTTTATATATTTAGATAAAGTGAGCATAATCATCTTCCTGCCATTGTCCCAAATACTTAGGGCCCTTCCTATTGTTTGCCTCTACTGTTAGATACGGGCGGTAAATATCTTCACTATCTTAATTTTATAAAACATGCAACAATGATCACGTGTGATACTTGTAATAGTGTGATATTTGCATGTACAATTTATTATAAAAGAAATACCATTGAAATAACATTCAATCAGCACGTGTCTGACGCATGAACTGGACAGATATTACTGTGGATAGGTAGATGCCTTATTCTTGGCATTGTCGACTTTTGCAATCCACAGACTAGTTGCTATGAATGTTTAAGAATTTTGTATTCTGTGGTTGTAATTTTATAAGTACTAGAGATCGCGTGGTGGTCGAATTTCGACGATGGTTTTTTCATTGGCCAGTATAACTTGAGCTGTCATTGTATAACATGACAGGTCAACCGCATATACTGGACGCGTGTAATTTCACTAAGCCGTTTTCACGTAATTTTTAAAGTTGTAAAACATATTGTTTAAAAATGTTAGCTTTCTGCACTTCTTCTATATATAAACTGTATATATTCCAAAATTCACATTACTAAGTTCGCGAAATTTTCTTAAAAAGGGGTACAAAGTATTTATTCTCTTCACGTATTAATAAACAGTTTAAAGGTCTCGTAGTGAAAAATAAATGTCAAAATACTAAAAGAAAATAAATAAAATATATATATAAAGATATATATCCCCTAACAATTTAAGTTGGTAAAAAGAATGGGGTACTTTCTGCTCATTGAATACTTCATAGCTGATATCAAACGTTTGCAGTGAATCCATGTTTGTATTTAGTGTAAGATACATTTATCCAAAGTAGAGCTATAGTGAAAGATATTTTTAAATGAGTTCTTACGATATTTTTTTTTATAGACAACTCCCGCATTAGGAATGACTTCTGTGTCGCAGGGGACTTTACAAATTTACAAACAACGGACACCGAACACAAAGAACACCCAGACTCGGGTGGGAATTGAACCCACGACCTCTGGTTTGGCAGTCAGGGTTACTAACCACTAAGCCAACAGGCCAGTCAGTATTCTTTGTCGGTAACACTGTAGAAATCCCTATAAGGCTATAAAACTAAACTGTAAAATAACTCGTAATACTTACAGTTCAAGCACCACGCACATGTATTTCCCCCATTCATAGGCATCATATAGTTGGATCAGCCGAGGGTGTCGGAGCCGCCTCATCACGTCCACTTCTCTCTCAACGTTCCGTCTCTCATCACGTCTGTTCACCATAACCAACTTCGCAGCTAATTCTAGACCCGTGCTTCGCTCCCGGCAGAGGTATACTGTCCCGAATTTGCCTCTGAAATGAATAAAGATTTGTAACTTGCTAATAAAATACTCTTAAAGTTTTCTCTAAACGGTTCTCAGGACTGTTTTTTGGGGATACTTCCTAAGTTTGGGGCTGATTTGTAAAGGTGTGAAGCAACATGCCGTATCATCTTTGTTAAGCGCCATACAGGTGACACCGACGCAAAAATATTTCATACTTCCTCAAATACTTTCTAATAGTTAAAAAAGTAGCAAGATTTAGAAACATAATAGTTATATGGTATATCTCATCTAAAAATAAAACTTAATTATTACTTCCGTCTTCATGATAAAGTGAACTTACAAGCCATCGTAAATATCAAATCGATCATTTCTCTTCACACATTACATAATTTTTTAAAGTAAGATCGCCTTACTGCAGAAGTATCGTGAATTGGTGAATCATAGTAATATCAATAGTCAATAAGTCTCATGTGAAAACCGTTACATATACCATAATTAAGTAGGGCACCAATTACGACGAACATCTTCGAAGCGTAATAATAACCTTGTATGGTGTAAACCATAACGCTTGCCATCTGGAATACAGGATTTGTGTTTCGGAATTGCCCATGCCGTAGGATAGGAAAGACCCTGCAAGGCGGCGATCTTTTCTGGTCCATCAGACCCTTAATATACTCCAAAGAACTAGTGAGAAGTATAATTTACATCCTGTCGTATCAATGTTTCCATGAATGCTGGCCTTAGAACATCGGGTAGTAGGTAGGGTGACATGGCCAACAATGAACCAGTAAAAGTTAGAACATTCAAAAATTCACCCTACGTGACTGTATTAAAGATCTATTTTGATTAGACGACAGGAGATATATCACAGATTTGTTTTACATACAAAATTCAACTCTAACTCCTCTAAAATTAGATTTATTATCATTTTATTTAAAGATGGCGATTGGTCCATTGTGTACAACCATAGGCACACAGTGAACCGGGGGGGTAGTCGACAGTGAACCACTATGTACACAGTGAGCCATCGTATTAATTACTTTTCTTTATTTATAATTTAAAGAGAATTTTGATAAGGAATGTTGTTCAGAACAATAATATATTTATAATTGGTTTTAAAAATTGTTTATTTATTTGCATTTAACAGCAATAATCATATAAACTCAGAATAAAAAACACTTGTTAGAAATCTAATTAGGAACTTTGACTATATTAATATAGCTTGACTCTTTTAACTCTACCTTATAAATTTAAACAGCCTTTTAACCAGTCTTATAATCAAATTTTTAAGATACTAAAACTTATAGAAAGAATTAACATAGTACTGTAACATACCTAATAGAAACAAAATCACTATAAAATTATAAAGGAAAATACAAAAGTGACAAATTTACTGGAAATGTGTATGTTCCTTGGCGACGACTACTGCCCTCAACCTTGGGATTAGGAAGTATAAATTTTATGTCATTTAGCACCCCTGCCATATCAGGTTCCAGCGGTTCAGCAAATTTATGATAAACTTTACTCTTCAGTTTTAAATAGGATACAAAATAATCATATTCCGGTTCCACTGACTCTTCTAAAATCTTTCCAATATAATAATATTTTTTCTTCTTATTTGTTTCTATCAAAATAATAACATATTCACCCACTCTTGGGTTTCTGGGCAGAGGCTTTGCAATAATTTCATCATCCAGTATCATATTTTCATCATCTTCACTGTCAGTCACAAATAATTCTCCTCCAGAAGACGATCCACTAGCATTTTATTATATTTTAAAATAACATTTATCTGCTGCTTTGTGGATGCTCATACCGTCTTTTACAAGATATATCGCCTTCATCATATCTTTTGCATTATGACCGCCTTTTTTTCTATTTTCAGTTTTAGTTCGACCCATTCTAAAATAGTAAAATTATTAAATTAGAAAAAAATCACTTAACAGTTAGGTAAAAGTTAATTAATTTACACAGTACTACAATTTACACTACTACAATTTATTGGTACACAGTGAACCATAGTTCACTGTGTACCCTATGTTTGTGGGCCACTGTGTACCAGGAACGTTTTTTCACGTATGAGGTTATGTAACTATTTAATAAAACAAAATCAAAAGGTAACAAAATATCTAACATATTTAAGAATAGTCACTTTTCATGTGTAATTGGTGAAACATAATGAAAATGAATATACAATGGTTGTAGAAAAGAAATAAATGGACTTACGTTTTCTTACTTTTTTCGACGCCAACAGTAAAACAACGCGGCACACGTGCCTTTCTGGCGGGAGCGCGCCGTGGACTGGAGAGAGCGGGAGGAGACGGAAAACAAGTCGAATCGAGTTCGTAGCACGATTTGGTAACGTCGGGTTCATACCGAATGAGTGTTGGTTAACTGTGTACCACTGGCTCACTGTTGGCCACCTGACCCTACATCAATTGAAACTAGGCTCAAACAGCCGTGAGCCGCGCAATCTCGAAATTGCTGCACTAACAGCGTTAATATTATGCTGAGTTCTAATTCTACCTGGTTAGCATGACAAACAACCAGGTGATTCATGATATAGAGATTCGTGAGAAGATATTTAATTAACACAATGCTTTAAATATTTATCTTATTGCAACCACAACATTTTCCACATATTTCTTTTTCCATTCCGAGTCATTTATTGAATGTAAACTCCCGGATTTCGATTAAAAATATGGTTTAATTAACGAGTACCACACATTCATGCGAGCTGATATGTTTGATAGCAGTGATAAGCGTTATCATAATCATTGTTTATCACCTAGTCTATATTACAAGTGTTGGTTTAATACAAAATGCATAAGTGGAACATACCTGCCGATCTCTGATAGCATTTCGTAAAAATCGTTGACATCCGTGGTACGTTTGATGCTGACATCTCGGTGGGAGAATGGCGGCTCGATTTCTGGAACAAAAGACATTATAAGGTTACTTATAATGACTGAAAAGTATATAGTTATGACTGTGGTGCAATCCAAAATTTGGAGATGCTATCATTATGATTATTCGAGCGCTGTACGAAAAATGGCACATTCGTTCTGTTTTTAACTTCCGACGCAAAAAGAGGGGTATTATAAGTTTCACGTGTATGTGTGTCTGTGTATCTGTGTATCTGTGTTTCCGTCTGTGGCATCGTAGTTCGCGAGCAAGCGAATGGACCGATTTAACTGCGTTTTTTTGTTTGAAAGGTGACTTGATCGAAAGTGTTCTTAAATATAATTCAAGAAAATATGTTCAGCCGTTCGAAGATCATCAGTTGAAGGGATTTTCGAGTTGAAGGGATTTTCGAGATAATGGTTAAACCTAAGAAACCCAAGAAGAACCTCAGAAATCTAAACTATAGCATGCCGTACAAAATAGGGTGCTCGAATTTGTAGTTTTTGTATATGAAAGCTTGTATTTTTGAAAATATATGATCGTGACTCAGTCATATCACTCGCGCGTTAGCCACCCTATCTCTTCCAGTTGGAGCTCTGGCGAGAGCTCTTACAAAAAGCGACTCACCACCAGCTTTTGGTGCTGTTCAATCGAGTATAACTGAACGGTGAAAGTTTTTTGTAACTGGTGCCTATCAACTTTCGAATCTAGTCTATAGGTAGCATAATAAAATTTAAATCCTATGAAGCTCACCCCACGGAGGTCCTAGCGATTATACATATTGTTGAGACGGACTCCCCGCGCCCACTTGTGAACTCTGTGGTTGGATTAAGAACTCTTTGGAAATGGCGCGCTGAGTCTGACTGGCGGCACCTTGCTCAAATTCGTATTTAAAAAGAGATTAATTTTGAATCAAACAAGAGAGGACAATCAGCTTCAACTTTTGGTTTGTGGCTTTGTGGAGTAGAGAGGACAATCGTCTGAGAGTCTGATGACAGACGTCGTTCCGTGCTAGAAGAAGACGACGGCAAGAAGAGGCAAGAAATAATAATTTATTAATTCAATGTTATAATCAAGTATAAGACGGCAAGAAGAGGCAAGAAATAATAATTTATTAATTCAATGTTATAATCAAGTATAATTGTAATTTGAAGTTAAAGTATAGCTACTGTGTTGCCTGCATAATCTTTTACTTAGTCTCCCCTAGCACAGATCCTATAATCTCGGTACCAGCTTTCCTCTGAGTTACGACAATATTTACCAACAGGCGTATTGTTGTTGTTATTGAAGTGTAATGATATTTGATTTAACCCTCGAAGCAAAAAGGATGGAGTGTGGTATGTTATAAGTTAAACATGTGTAGATACACGTATATCTGTGTATTTTTGTGTCTGTCTGTGGCACATAACTCCTAAATGGATCGGTCCGATTTTGATTTAGTTTATTTTGAGAATGTTCTTAGCAATAATTCAAGAAAATCTGTTCAGTTGTTTTAAGATCATCAGCTTTTTTCTAATAAAGGGATTTTCTGGTCGGGAGTATTTTTGAAGTGAAACTTCTTTAGAATCGTCTTGATTTGAAATGCAATGAAACGGAAGCATCCAATAAAGTTCCTACGATAAAGATCTTTGTCTTTGCGCCTGCGTACTACCAATCTTTGTCATTGCGCCTACGTACCATATGTCAATGACAACGTGGTGCAAATTTTGTGTATTTTTTCTTCAAATTTCACTTAAACTTAATTGATTCTTTACAAATTTACATTTAAATCCAACCTTAACCTTATATTGAAAACGCAGTATTGTTTGTTTTAAAAGTTATGTACAGTTGTAACTGGACTTCAGGTTTGCTTACTGTTTATTATTAAGGCCATTCTTTGTATATCTTGATCTGTTTTTCTGAAGTTTCACTTCTGCCGTGTGTGAATTATACACACACACTTTTTTTTTTATTTATACTTTTATAAAAACTAACAGACTAGACAGTCGGAGTCAATTATTTATGCTAATTGGTGATTTTAATATTAGTATCGCATTTTGTGTCGTATTGGAGACAAGCGACAGACAATTTCTCATGGGTTTCTAATTGATAAGCAAATAAAAATAAATAATCTTCTCTCTTCGATCTGCCTCTATGTTCCCGGTGCTATTGAAACATTTAAATATTATGGGAGGTGGGATATTTTATTAGCTACAACTTTGGATAAAAAATTCCTTCACTATTTAATTCCATTGAAAACAAATAGGTACTTTACTCGTTCTGAAAATTACATAAAAATAGGTTTACGATTTCCAGAATGTTATTGGGGCTTCGGGGTTGTAAAAGAGAAAATATAACCTTCGAGAATATTATGGAAAATTGTCCTCACGATGTTTTTATTCACTGATAAAGTAATTGATTCCAATTAATTTCTAACACTTAGATAAACTAAATGTCAAAGGTGGCTGGGATCAAACCAATTGATCTCACACTACTTATATTGAACACTTAGTTTGTGGTACTTGTCCGGTTGGGGAAAAAATAGTATTATTTAGACCGGTTATTGATAAAGGTAATGAGCTATAGAGCTATAACATTATTTTGAAAACTATATGATTGATGCAGTAAACATAAACTTCAACTTCAACTCGTGGGAGAGGCATACTTTGGCACGTATGGGCCGGTTCGACCGAAATGATACCACGGCCTCACAGAAAATCGGCAGTGAAGCAATGCTTGCATTGCTTTTCGCCGAGTGAGTGAGGTTACCGAAGGCCTTCCTTCCCTCTCCGCCTTTTCGGAATTTTCGGAATTCATCCACAGATGGCGTTATCATCTGCGTAACAATAATTGAAAACCAGCCAATTCATTAAAAATATATGGGAATAAAGTCTCCCAGAATATCATTGACGAAATGACTCGCAATATAAACGTTGGTTTTCTTTGAATCCAATACAGATACCTGGACTGAATGGTTAAATAGAAAAGGACATTTTAAGGTCACTGCCACTCTGCGGTTATGACCTAAACCAATATCAAGGACTGTAATAGTAACTTTATTTATTGAATTACATCACATTCTTCCACTGTCTTTAAAGGATTTGCCCCAATACTATAATGGTTTACAACTAAGAAATTAAACAAAATCAAATGAATAAAATTAACTGAAAACAAAGCAAACAAAAAAATTATTGAAGAAATCAAAAATACTTACAAACTATTCATTATTGTAAGCTTATTGCAACATATATTATTATTATTTATTAAAAAAAGACAACTCCCGCATTAGGAATTACTCCTGTGTCGCTGGGGACTTTATAAACATACAAACAACGGACACAAAGAACACCCAGACTCGGGTGGGAATCGAACCCACGACCTATGGCATAGCAGTCAGGGTCACTAACCACTAGGCCAACAGGCCAGCCAGTCATATAACATGTAATGTCACCTTAGCGAGCTCATTCCATTGACAAGAGACAACACAATCAATCTTAATGTCAATCCTATCACTAATGTCATTTATAATTCATATGGGCCGGCTGAGAGACATTAGGTATTTAGGATATATAAGTTAGTTCGACAGCTTCCTAAATCTACAATCCTAATAAGTGGCTGCATTAAAACAAACATAGGTGCGATTGTGATTACTAAAACGATTAAAAAATGTACACAGAAATAACGATATTTTTCCAGTTTTTACTTTTTTTTTCACTTATCATCACTTTCTAGACAAGTTTGTTTATAGACAAACACACCTAGGTACTTCCTTTTTTTAATCACCGTTTTGTAGCGCACGCAGATTTGTATCTTTAAGAAAAATTTTGCGACTCGAAATGTTAATTGGCTGTATTTTGCCTCTTGGGCTGGTAATTTCAGTTTCACTTTAAATGGGCTTAATTAATATTGGAGTCGGGTGCCGTAATAAAGAATTATAACTGAACATAGATATAGGTATAAAAAAACAGTCAGTCGTAGGACTGCATGTTAGAAGTGAAAACATAACTTCACAATGTATTTGCATATACATACACTCACATCTATATATATATATATACATATATATAATTAGGTAAAAAATAAAAAGTAGGTAATAATATATCTAAATGTATACATAGGATACACTGGAAGTTCTGCCCTCCTGGCCGCTCATAAATGTTTGAATATCGAATGTTATATTTTTTTAAATATAAGAAACTCGGCTCCGTCCTACGAATTTTCGATCAGGGTCACGTATCCTGACGTGAGTTTAACATTTTTTATCCATCCCAAAAAGTGCACAAAAGTGTTCAAAAATATTCTACTTATAGAGTACTTTTTGAAGTCGATTAAAAATCAGCTGATGCTCACACTATTGTAAAGTCAACGTGTAATAGCGCCTCAATGAATTTTCGAAAGCTTTTACATAACACCAGACATAATAACACATTCCATATAATGTAAATAGTTACCTATATTCTGTAACGTTTCTTACTTTTCTAGAGACAAGTATTACTGAAAATCGAAGTGAAATAGCACTACTTGTTGCATATTGTAATATATATAGTCGCCTGAATTATTCATGTAAATCTTACATGAATGACATGTGGTATGGTGTGTGAAAGTCGGCAGGCTCGCATCTCGCGACCACTTCTTGAGAATGTCTTCTCTTAAAAGCAGAAGTATTAATCGGCCCGTTTATGTATTTTTTTAAGGTTCGTTTGCCCCCGAGTAGACGTGTTACCTGATGGTAAATTACTGCCGCCGCCCATGGGCACCTGCCACTCAAGAGTCACAAGTGTGTTGCCAGCCTTTAAGGTGGGAGTAGGGGAAGGGGGAGAGAAGGGAAGAGCAGGAAAAGAGGGAGAGGGAAGGGTTAGGGCCTCCGGTAACCTCGCTCACGCGGTAAAAGGCCGTGGTATCACTCCGGTCGAGCAGGCCCATACGTGCCGAAGCATGGCTCTCCCACGAACATACTAGAGAGCATTTTTCTAAACTAACTTCTCTATGTAGTCTAAGTCATTAAAAATAAGTGATATAGTGATCATATTGACTCGCTGCATCAAAATCGTGCTTTGAAAACTATCTGCGTTCAATATCCGTACGAAAATTGCGAGTTTTTAGTTACTGCATGGGTTATTACCGTCTAGGTGCGATATACATTTTATGGATTTAGTATATCGCACCTAGACCATAATATAATAGGTAATTTAGTGTCCTGGGCCATAATTACATATCACTGTCTAGACCCAAAGATGCTCAAAGTATCTTGTGTGCGAAAGCTCAAGTTCCTTCAAGACTGTCTTCTTACGATAGAAAACCAGATGTATGTAGACATAGCCAAGTACTCTTTGGAAGCGGAGATAAACTTGGACCTCATTATCTGATTGCAACTCGTGGACGCTGCGGTTTACCGATGTCAACATAGTCTAATGTTCGTGGCTTAGTGCCCTTGATCTTACTGGTAGCGAAAGGTGAATAGTTGATATACTGTGTGCCATTGCATGAGATTACACTCTCTGCAGCGAATGGTGCATACAACATAATGCATAAATCATCTCATTATTGTGCCACAGAGCAGAAAGATAACTCTGACTATGAAACATATTTCCCACACAAACATTCTTTACTGTGTCCACCTATTAATTTAATTATTAGTTATTATTAGTCCTGTACGGATCTGAAAGTTGGCCCACAAAGAGAACAGATGAGAGACGCCTGCACGTAGCCGAAATAAGAATGTTGAGATGGATGTGTGGTGTGACTAGGACGGACAAGGTGAGAAATGTATAAATTATAGCCTGAAAGTAGCACCAGTGGATGAAAAGCTGAGGAGCAACAGGTTATCGTGGTATGGACATGTATTGCGGAGGGTTGAGCAAAATGTGGTGAAAAGAGTTTTATGAATGGATGTTGACGGGTACAAGAGAAGAGGACGTCCAAGGAAATGGTGGATGGACTGTGTGAAAGAAGATATAGCTAGAAAAGGAGTAAGCAGTGAAATGACAAACGATAGAGTAGAATGGAAGAATAAAACATATTGCACCGACCCCAAATAAGATTGGGCAAGGGTAGGCAGATGATGATATTAAGTTGATTGCCAGTCAATATATTAGGGGATTGATTTATAGGCATAGATATCTTGATGTTTCTATGACCCATCTCTGAAAGTTAGTTTTCAAAACTGTTTCTAGGCTATGTAGAATTTTATTTCCACAAATTTTATATTGGTATCTTAGAAACTAATTTATTAACACCTAGCCGTTCTCCACAGTAATACCAACGTTTATGCTCCCTGATATTACGTATCCTATAAACTTTCCTCATTGGCTACTGTATCCAATACAAAAATAATTATGATACTTCCATTAATTAACGCGTTTAAACAAACAAACAATCAAACCAAAATCTTTTCAGCTTTTCAGCTAGTAAGTACAGATAATTGGTTAAAAATAATAAGTAATTTTTCGACCTTCTCTTCTTGAGTAAGAAAGTTAATAGGGAGTGGATATGATTATCGTACCTTGAATAAACACATAACACAAAAATGCTCTAAAAAAGGATGAAGGAAATGCCTTACGGCGGAAATTTGGCAAGCTCACAAACCCCGTAAAAAATGTATACACGACATTGCAGTTTTGTTATATGTATTGTTTAGTCTCAGATATACAGATGAGCTTAATGTTTTACTTTTTTGTTTTGTATGTTTACAGATATAATATCCGGTATTTTTTTCTCTATAAACATTGTAATTTTCGTACTTTACTCCACTGCTACCTAACACAAGCTTAGATGGAGTGATAAATAAGAACACTATGGAGTCGAGCCCTTTTCACTAGCTTTATTTAAATTCTTACTATTAATATATAACTCTGTCTGTCTGTCTGTCGTCCTTTCACGCCAAAACTACTGAACCGATTTAAATGAAATTTGGTACACAGATAGTCTAGAGCCTGAGAATAGGCTACTTTTTAATGCGAAAAAAGGGGTGTAAGGGGTTGAAAGGCGGGGATGAAAAGTTGTATGGAAGTATCGTTATATTTAGAGCTAGAAGCTTGAACCTTATTTTTTAGGCTTTTGATTCGATATAAATACACTATTCCACGCGGACGAAGTCGCGGGCACAGCTATAATACTTAAATTTAAATTTAAGCTTTCTGCAATCCTTCTTTCTTTAAATTAGGTAAACATTCGTCTTAACACCCATCTATGTACTTAGTTACCTTATTTTTATTGTTATTATTAATCTTGCGGCCTAAAATCTCATGCAACCGTTCACTTTTTCAATCATGCACCCAAGCATCTTTTCAATCCTGCACCCTATAATCTTTCCAATCATGCACCCGCCTTAAATTCATCCCTGCATTAATATTTATTTATAGTGAACATACGATAGTACTAATTTAGTTTAACCTTACGACAGCAGAGTTGAATGTACGATGGGCGTCTCACCGATGCGTTCGTCCACCTTTACTATTGTCGATTAGTCATCGAACTGAAGTGGACAGATATTTATCGTTACTTCTGATTACATATAAATGACGACGTTGGAACCAGAGTGATCTAGGGCACAGCAGTATGATTTTGAGAAAATTACTTAGATCAGTCTGGCATGCCTTCACTTTCCAGACTGCATCAATTCTACAGTGTGATGTTGTGATCTATCAAGGAAATAAGCACTGAAGAGCATCTAAATCAGTGTGGCATGGAAGAATTATGATTTTTCTATGCCATCGTGTAATAACTTCATTGTTGGTAAAAATGTCACTTAGATCATTCTGATTGTAACGTCGTTAAATGTTTTTAAAGTGAAAACTTCTTTAGCGGCGTTGTGCACTTTTTGGGATGGGTAAACAATGTTAAACTCGCGTCAGAACACGTGACCCTGATGTCCGACGACACGTGACCCTGATGTCCGACTGTCCTCTGTTTCTACGTATGACGTACGTACGTACGTATGAATTCGTACGACGGAGCCGAGTTTCTTATATTTACATGTACAGCGTCAGAGAGACATGGAGAGGGAGGGAGGAAGGGAGGTAGGAGGAACCCACCTGTTAATGTGACGTTTTAAGTTCGTCGTTTCGTTTAAATTTTCACTTCTGTAGGCAGTCCCATGACTGCCTATTTTTTTATTGTGTTATGGAATAGGCGTTCGTCTTTCAACTCACCTGATGGATAGTGACGACGAAGACGAAGAGACACAGCCTATCCAAGAGAAACCTATTCACTCTACCCTTTAACTTTGGTGACTCGAACCAAAGAGAAGCTGTCTAAGCTTTTAGTTCGACTTTTTGATGTTTCAAGAATGAAATGATGGAACCTCTGTCTGGGTCTAGTAGTCCGATAAAGGAATGGTGAGGATTCAATTAATTCGAAGAGAGCTCGCTCACCAAAGTGAATCCTATAAAAAACGTCTTTATGTTTAAATTAATCTAAAGTGACCATGTTATGAAAGTTTCTTTCTTTAGTTTTCCCGTGTAATATTTCGTAATTTAGCACAGGTAGCATCTACAGCAGTGGTTCTTAACCGGTGGTCCGCGGACCATTGGTGGTCCCTGGAAGCATCCAAAGTGGTCCGCGGAGCCATTGTAAACCCGGCCGCACATATATTACCTCCAAACCAATAAACCAACTGGGTGGTCCATGGCAACACAGAAATTTTGTCAAATGGTCCCTCATGACTAAAAGGTTAAGAACCACTGGCAATGGTTTCTAAACTTTAAAGGTACAGGCACACTTATCAAATCCCTATAATTTTATGGAACCTCTGTATTCATGATTATAACCAGGTTTGAGGTGATAACTTCTTATGGGAGGGTAAACCGCTTTGTTACGTAACGCGTTACGGCGCCAGTCTGTCTGGCTTCCCTTTCTCTCACGCATACGGCAACGGTAGGCAGGCTCTTCCTCTCTCACTCTAATCCACAGCGCTAGCCGTATTTCGGGCAGACGCTTCCCCCTCTCTCTACTCAGTGTTTAGTGTGCGATCGACATATACTGTTGACAGTGAGCATATAACGTACACAAAATTCTAATGAACATATTCAATAATTATAATCAATAAAAGATTTTATTAATAAATAACCTTTCCTTACATTGGTGTCAATTCTGTTGTATTACTCTCTTGACTATAATTGACTAAATTTTCTTCATACAAAATGTAAACCTTGTACACTTTGAAACAAGGTCTTATTTCAAATTTAAACAAGTAGGTAACATATGTCGCTATCGAAATAAGCAATTTATTTGTCGACTAAAGTCTTACACGCTTAAATAAACTTTAATACCACGTAGCGGGAGCCGCTATCCGTTGAATGCCATCTCTTTTGCTCTGTGTTTTTAGTAAGCGTCTTCGTAGGTGACCTCTTACTTCGTTTTGAACAAGTTTTTATACGGCAATTATACGGCATTTGAATAAATGGGGACTCTCGCTGCGTGGAAATAAAGTTAAGTATATGTTGACAGGTTTTAGTGAAATTTAGTGGCGCTGAGAAATAGATGTCAATAACAAATAGACCTTGTTGCGAAGAAGACAGGGTTGATTTTATATGAAGAAACTAAGTCAGGTTTTATTTTAGTCGAGTGTACAATAGAATCGGGACCATTATCATAATTAATATACATAAAATTTAAGTAATAACCTAAGCTTTTCTCAAGTTAAACAAATTCAATATTAAATAGTTCAACTTAGATTAGTTTAAGTTATCACTTCTGTCGGGCGTCCGACAAAAGACGCACACGAATTTTTTATTAAGCACTTGTTTGCCGGCCTAGTAGGACGGGGGCAAATGAAAAATTTCATACAGTTGAATGAGAATTTTCTGTTATTTCAAAATAACGTCTGTACCTAACTATAATAAATAATTTAGCGGAACCCTGATTACTTTTCCGCGGAACCCTTAGGAGTAGCTTTGGAGTAGTTATTGGGCATTCTACTTCACCTTCCGTGCCTTCGGCGGAATCCACTTTAGGAGTCGCTAATCTAGAGTTTTATTCGAATTAACGAAGATAAACTGAGAAACTTGACATCTTTGAAATACGGTATCGTTTTCATTTAAATGTAAATAAAGCTTGTAAAGAGTCTTCTATAAGACAGGTCATCTTGCCAGTAAACAAAAAGTAGACAACTTTTTTTCACTTATACTTGAATAATATTATCAAAAACTTCAGAGAAGAAACATTATCAATTATCTTTTAATAAAAATATCATACGCTTCAAGTATGCCACTTCACGTCTGTCACGATGTGATATCTTTTATGTTGATCAGCATCATGAAATAGTAACAATCAGCATTAATAGTTAAAATAGTCATGACTATTGTCGATGCGGCATTAGTTACGTGCCGCTGACCTTCTAAAATTTTTTTCCTTAAAATAAATGACATCGAGGAGTTTTTTTCTTTATTGTGGCTCTGACAGAGCTGTAATCAGTACGTATTCTTGTCGCATCGGAGTGGAGGAACCTGACCTTTTAAATATGGTAAAACAGAGACACAATTATTGAACCTTTATTGACAACCTCATCTAACGTCTTCTATTTCACTAGAAGAAGAATTTTTGACATAACATGCAGTAACGGGCAAACCTTCTACCGAATGGCGGACTGCTGATAAGAATGCAGTTTTAGAAGCAGAAAAAAACAGCGAAAGCTAGTACTGAGTCGGTTATTAATATAGATAAAAGTGTAGCCTTTTGATTTTTTGAAAATCATGCTCATTTGTACAAAGGTGGATTTAATGCCCAGGGCATTCTCTTCCAGTCAACCCTGGGGTGATGTACAAGTGCTATAAGGTAGCCAAAGATACATTTGAAATTATTAACAATAATTTGATGAATCAAGATAATCTTGATATATACATTACTTACATGTACAGATTTCTAAACTTCATTATTACATAATATACACATAGCTTCAAACACATATACATATCATATATATACAATATATGATATACTACGAATATCAATATACAGTCATGTACCCAATAATTTCTTCTTAACGGTAAACGTTTGTGGACATCCTGATTTCGAAAGGGAGCGCATTCCAGATAAGAACAGATTGAACATAGAAAGAAGAGTTGACGATGACAGAGCTGTGAGAGGGACGTAAGAGAAGCAAATTGTTTGTAGAACGAAAATTCCTGTCATGAATTGAGCACGCCCAACCTAGTCTAGCTCAAAGGGTGAATATTTGGTTACCAGTTTCATAGCAGGAAAGAAACGAAACTAATTCAATATGTTGCTGAACACATGCCTCTCCAAAAGACTCTTATAAAGAACGGCCAACTAACGACTCCTTACCGCTTCTGTAAATGAGTTTGGCAGAAAGAAAAGATAAGTCTTTCGAAACTGGATACAAAAGTCGATTGCGAAGGCACCCGGGGGGAGCATGAGAAATTCAGATCGTTGGTGACCAGCAGTGTAGCACGAATTCTTTCTGCTTGAGATAGAAAGATCGAGAAGGCGGTAAAGAATCATTCATGATTATGTTCTAATTGAACGCCAGCTTTTCACTAACACATTATTCGTTATTAGTACAACGTATTGAGTAGAGTCGACATTCAAAATACGTAAACGTTCGAAAAACAGTAAACAATTTTATTGTGAGAACATTTGTATACAACCTATAACAGCGTTGTAATTGTTTTAAAAATAATCTTCGGGCAAAGATAAAGTGACCTTCTCCTTACTCCCGTACTTCGGGGAAATGACACGTGTTTTCATGTTTTATCGCTCACATAAATTGAAACCAGCACACGAAATAAATTTAGTTGAGAGCAATCCCTGGATCAAACTCACAATCATTCATGGGTAAACTGGGTATGGACACTGCGCCATCTGAGTTTTAGGGGGACCTTGATTTTACGTTGCATATGTCGTGGCCCGTGGGCCAACCGTTGAACGGGTCCTTTGGCAAATCAACTAATAGATTGCTCTACTTGCTCTTATCGATCTGCCCAACTTTTTATTGGGCACATCATGCTATAATTGACCAAATCACGATATGCCGGTATATCCAAGGCAGATCTCGATCGACCCAAATTGACTATATGCCCACGACACATACCTTGATTCAATAGGGAGAGAAGCAGAATATACTACATTTCTGGAATGTAATCCAAGTGATAGCATACATTTTGCGAAAAGATATCTCATTAACCCACTGCTTTTAGAACATTCTAAAATATGATCATCGCTTTCGATGCTATAAATTGAAGTAAATTGCGATTCGTACTATCAAAATAGCCAAACTTTGGAATATTTTCGCACTCTTGATAGATTTATTTTATTTATACTCTGAGTGAGCTGGCCTTTAAGAATCGTTTTATTGTTAAAATATTAAGTTGGTACTGCGTTGTCTGTTCATGGGTGCTGTAATGCTCTCAGTATTACAAGACAGTAGCATTACATGTAGGCCAGTGCAGATAGCTATAAAATAGGCAAAACAAGTAAAAAATTATTAACAGCATAAAAATAATAGCAAAAATAAATTAAAGTCGAACCGAGTTTCGAGAGCCAAATGAAGTGAACTTTTACGATTTCCAGCAAAACTAGACCTCTTATAGAAAAAAGTAAAATACAAAAGTTGTAGATAATAAAAAATCTAACTCTCGTATCGACCATTTTTTACATAACCTCAGTTTTTACTTTTTTTATTTTTATCTCAAACAAAAATCATGTTTTTTCACGAATTTTGGTGGAACCATACCTTCTTAAATGCAAGATAGACTGCCTATTGGCACAGAATACATAATAGTAGGTACAGGTATTGGTCGGTTGGTCGACGTTAACATATAAAATGTTCTAAAAATAATATTTACCTACTTAGTTTTTACCAGCTATAACAACACATGGTTATTTGTTTCCTGTTCAAAGCACTTTTCTACATAAAATATAAGAATCTATATTATACAAGGACCTACTTATATTGTAGTCTCTTTTGCGTTGAAACTTACAATGTTATGACCGCTTCAACAGCACGGTGTAGTCCAGAACCCCCGATCTTTCCTGTAATCCTTCTTTTAGTAACAATATAATTAATTATCCAAATGTTTGGGGATTTTAAAAATCACTACAAAAACAATTTTGAGATTCCATAAATTGTGTGTTGGTCAAAGCCCCTAACAGTAAAACATTCTCATTCCATTACACAAACTTTTTAACACGTACGAAAATTCAAAAACATTAAGTTGCATAAAAATGTGTTTGTCTTCAATGTCATTCACCTCTCACATTTTTTAACAAAAATAATGCGTTTTGTGAATATAATTTTATGCATAAACAGGAGGCAAGTGCCACACCCACACATATAAGCGATGTTTTACCGGCTATTGTCAGTACCTATGTGTTTTAGTTTGCAGCGGGGCGATGAGACGGGAGCGTTTATACATGTACATTATTATGCAACCATCAACCCGCCCTGACTATCATCTGGCAGCTGTAGGTGTGGACGTATCCTGCAGAAAGTACTTGGCTGTGTGTTTTCTGTAGAGTGGACTTCTGTTCTGAACTGCACGGATGACGCAATATTTTTAGTGGCCGTCTCACCACTACGACACGCTGTGTTGTTGGGTTCACTTCCCACACTTTACAAAAATGACAAGTGTCACATGAATCATTCCAAGACCGGGAGCTGTTTTGGAAAAAAAATTCTACATTGTAGATAGTTGCCTTGATAAATTACACTTTGTGTTCTACTTTTGCCCGCGACTTCGATTGAATTTCGTAGATTTCTTTCAAACAGTATTTTATTTTGTATGCATGGTTGTTATGTTCTTTTCTGTAACTCTGACAATGTGTATGCAAAATTATTGGTTTATCGGTTGAGTAGGCAAGGCGCTAAAGAGTAACAAACAAACAAAACCGCATTAGTAAGGATACACTCACATCATTGTACAAAGGGAGTATTAAAAAAAAAGTGTAATTCACACACGGCAGAAGTGAAACTTTAGAAAAACAGATCAAAATATACAGAGAATGGCCTTAACAGAATAAACAATAAGCAAACCTGAAATCCAGTTAGAACTGTATACAACTTTCAAAACAAACAATACTTCGTTTTCAATATAAGTGAAGGTTTGATTTAAATGTAAATATGTTAAGAATCAATTAAGTATAAGTGAAATATGGAGAAAAATGCACAAAATTTACACCACGTTGACATTGACATATAGTACGCAAGCGCAAAGATAAAGATTGGTAGTACGCAGGCGCAAAGACAAAGATTATAGGAGCTTTATCGTAGGAACTTTATCGTGATGCTTCCGTTTCATCGAATTTCAAATCACAACGATTCTAAAGAAGTTTCACTTTAAAAATATATCCGGTTTTTAAGAGATAGGACTAAGTCTGATCTACGATAAGTGAATGGGATCAACTTATAGTTGGCAAAATGAGGGTGGTAATAGGTCTCTGTCTACAGGCGTGAATGTTTGTATGTACATATCACTGAACAGGACAGACTAGGGTTTGTTGAATTGAATATGAACAGTTAAACCAATTTATTTTATTACGGAGCTAATTTTTATTTCCCGTTAAACATGACGCATTTTTAGCTTTACTTTGAGACCACAAATAAATTCATATTAAACATTTTACTAATTAAAAACTCTACTTTTGGCGTGTCGCTTTTGCTTTAAGTGATTACAATAAAAAAAATGAATAATTCATGCTTTTGGTACTTATCATTTTAAAACTGCTCGCCTGGGCTATTTTTTGAATGTTCCTTATAGTCCATTTAAAACAAAAATTGGAATTATTACTCACCAAATTAGATTTTTTTTATTGAATTTGGATAGTTCGAATGGCATTTATTACACGATATCATACCCTAATCTATCATCTAGACATCTGGAAAACAAGATCCACGGGGAGGAAACGCTAACGAAAGCTAGTGAAATGCCCGCGAAAGCTAGTGCCGGCCGAAATACACTACTGGTTTTCCTAACTAAGCCCTTTTAATAGTTTGTAAACAAGGGCATAGTTAGCAACGCCCTTGTTTACAAACCAAAACAACTATACGTAAATTATATTAACATAAAATATTACACAACATATTATGCCAAATAAAGTTTAAAGTAATGAAGCCAGTTTAATGGGCAATAGAATCCTTATACTACAATGTTTGTGACGTAGTTAGTGACATTCAATGACATCAAGCCAAAGTATACCTCATGTGCCACATACATGTCAAATGTCTAGATTGCATGGTTTCGTGACGACCATCCGGCTGTCAACAGCCGAAGATTCGAAATATTCAAATTTCGACCAAGTCTAAAATAAAATTGAATGCCGAAAGGCTGCCAAATACTGTGTTTATTTACTTTATTCTATATTCGCCTTAACCGTCGATTGTGATAATTATCTATAGGTAAGGTAGATAGATAATTAACCTTGATATTTGGGTGAGTCTATTGAATTATAGACTTACCCAAATATCTATGTTGTTATTTATATTGCAGCTGCCCAGAATGTTAATATCTCTAATGTATTTAATACCGCAATAAAGATTTCACTATGAGACTCTGACATTGTCTCTGACAAATAATATTTTATATGAATTTGTAATGGCTTTTGGTGTTATGAGTAGGTGCACCAAGTTGCATTGCCCGTACCTGCATGAAACGGGATTCGGCGCCTGCATGTTGCAATGGGCCGACGTCTGTGAGGGAGTCCAGAGATTGCCTTCGTAATGATACCTGGGAACCTGGTCACGCGGCCCTTCCATTGGCTACCGAGTGGTATAATTCAGTTCGATACCAACATAATTCTTTCACTGTGACCTAGTGAGATGGTGTCCGTAGACATTTTTACGCGATAAAAAGGCGTACCTGTTTGAAGTTAGATTTACGTCATCAAACGCAAAATGTATCTGTGAACGGAGGAAAAGTTGGTTTGGCTATATTTTAAGGTTAAACTAATTTTGTATACAATTTTCCTGCCTTATCAATACAATGTTACTGGTTATTGCGCAGGAAATTAAATAATTTACATGATATGACTATAAAAATAATTGAGAATTTGTACATAAATACAAATTATTACCTCCAACCGGATCAGTTTCGTCTACGTGGATCATCTCGGACGATCTGTAAAAATAGAAAAAAACATTTGAATACTTATCTCTCAAAAGTGACAAGTAATAAATATAGGTACAAATAAAAAATGTAAAACGATGTAATAAAACGTTCAACAACGAACTGTTTTAAAATTGATTTAGAATCCTGCTAATTCTGTTAAAAATCATTGGCATTATGTATGTCTATGACTATCGCAATTTTAATTTCCGAACACCAAAACGTGGGCCGTGGCAGTGAACTTTAAAAAGTTTGCAAGACTTTTATTTTTTTTTATTTTTAAACGGACATTTGGTTTTTCACTTAATATTATTCCGGCTTAGTGCCAAAGTCAGCTTGTCAATATCTGTAACTATGTATGTAAACGATACACAAGTCACGATGAATGTGCCAATTTTATACAACCTAGTTTTGTTTCGCAAGTCCCATTTGTTGTGTACACAAAATATATGTAATATTGAGTTGACTATGCAAATGAATACTTTCTTTCAGTTTTGTTTGTACTAAACTAAATTAGGTAGGTTATTAGATACTCAGTAAATTTAGCAAAACCTAAAAAATTCTATGGACCCAATTTTTGTATTATACTTATACATCTTTTTAAATAACTGTCCGAAACTATTTATGTAACGTTAAACATTAAGAAATCGGCGCACTACGAGTATGTTGCACGTGCACATTGCACTCTGTCTTTGAATAATAAAGCAGTGGTTACATTTAAATACAATTGCTATAGTCACCTGTTTCCATACTATAAATTTCCTGCAGAAACTCGTAAGTTGGACACCTAACATGGGAATCTAATGTTTCGCCGGCTCATTTGGCTCGAAGGACCAGAAAGCTGTTTGGTTTAACAGTAAAGGCAAGAAATAAACAAAGGAACTGATTGATAGATACACTTATTACAACTTATCTAATATTCAGAGGTTATTCAAACATATAACGGTCCTTCAATCATATAGATTGTAATTTGTGACTATACAATGAAAACTGTTTTTAATTAATGGTAACAAAAGAAAAATGTAGAATACCTTAAAATGAAGATTGAGTTACATAATTTAAATTGTTTGCATGACAGACACGTAAAAGGTTTTTGTGGGTAGTGTGTGTGGGCTTCATGGCCCGATTACGCGCATCCTCTTAACGGCAAGATATAGGTACAGTTCGGATGGAGGCACGTCAAAATTCCTGATTTCTGATTAATCAATTACGGTCTTTCACTGCTGAGCAGGATCACCATAACTTCATAATAGGGCAATGGCAATTGACAAAGCACATCTACTGGAGTTGCGTTGTATTTATTGTCACCGGTAAACTAGACTGTGCCCTTTTCGCCAACCTAGTCTAAAAACCGTTCAAATAAACATTGTGTATCTGGTTACTCTGCTCACACTTGCCTGGCTCATTCAGCAGTTTTTAATAAATTACTAAAAAGCCAGGATATTATAAAACATTTCAGTTGAGCGTTACAGATGGAAGAGTTTTGCTTCACCTGTTGCTTTTTTTTTTAGAGCAGAAGTAACCTATATTCTACGTATAGTTGTAGTAGTATTTTGATTGAAAGCGACATTTGTCTAAGCAATCTTTCTGAGAACCGATGATTAAATTCTGCAGTCCAGCAGTGTGCAATGTATGTAGGTCATCTATTTACGTACTAACATTTGTGAACCATTATTATATCGTGTCGATCGGGCCGAATGGCTGCAGTAGTATTTCACATTTGATATTTTCGATGGCATTCTGTTTTCGAACGCAAGCTTGACAAAAAAAAAGTTTTGTTTTAAGAAATTTTAGAGCGTTACGTTATCAAGTTGGTATAAATTAATGTCTAGTGTAAACAAAAATTATGATCGGTCTTGAGTTTTACTATGAAACCAATAAATATACTAGCTATTTTATGTTTCATAAGTAATTTAAAATGTGTAAGTGCATTGATAATTGGCAATGCACTTACACATTACGAATAACGAATACTAAGTATTTTTTTTGAGCCTAGTAACATGTACCAAGGCGGTCATATTGGATTCTTCAAAATTATATTCTAATAAATTATAAAAAGAATAAAAATCTCTTTCTTTCTCTCAATTACGACATAACTACCCATTTCTCTACATCTTATTATTAAATAAGAGAACATAAATGCTATCTTCATTAGGTCACTTTATTTTGAGAAGGTACAGTCGGCAAAATATATCGTCTACCAACCTACGGTTGAAGATCATTTGACATCATAAAACAACAAGGTTGATTTATTATTTATGTGATATGTAACGTCATAGCTGCCTTGTGTTCCTAGTTTAAATTGTCACCACTTATTGAAATCATATATCTATCATACCATTTACACAATTATTCCACTCGATGAGGTCAGATTGAAATATCCTAATGTTACGCTTTTTTGTTAAAAATAATAAAAATATAGTGTTTCTTTTAATTCTTTCGCATTTATAAAATAATGAGTCATAGTTATAACAGTAATTAAAGAGAAGGAGAAACACACATCTTTCAATGAAACTATAATAATAGTAACGATACAAATATCATATTAATATTTTGTGTAACCACCATTTGTCTATAACAGCTTGGAGACGGTCTCTCATTGAACCCACAAGCCTTGAACAAATATCAGATCCGCGGGTTTCCCCCCATATTTCTTTACAGTGCCGTTTCAGAGCTTCCCGTGTTCTTTTGTTGCAGTTTGACCATTTTTAAGCCATAAGAGGCCAAAGATGTTCTATTGGGTTACCAACACCATTGGCAACTGCTGATAAACATGTATGGTTGGATGACTATCCAAAAATACACGTTTACAGAAATCCGACCAGATTCCATGTTAGGTACCTATAACATGGTCTTGTGTATACACAAGACCATGTTATAGGTACCTAACATGGAATCTGGCGCTATAGCGTGTCCCATGGTATTGCCAAAGATGTCCAAACGACCATGAAGACTAGATTTAAAGGTCTTCTCATCACAGAACACAGTGTTACTCCAATCGAAATTCATGTCATATTTGGCAAAATCGTACAGTTATATGAGCGTCAGTCGTATGTATTTTCTTTGCATAATGCCTGTAATGCAAAACCCATGTGATGCAAGATATTTCTGATTGACTAAGCAGACACACGAAACATTTCGGTAAAATGTTTAGTCGATGTAAAACCGTTATTTAAGTTTCTTTCGGCAACCTTTCAGTAACAGTTAACTTTCAGTAATTGATAAATTGCAAGTCATTGCTGAGAAATCAGTAAACCACGAGAAATAATCTTATTTTAGCGTAAATAATACAATGACATAAATGTTTGGCAGTTGTCAATATTTTCTTTTTTAGTGACAATTCTTTGATAGAATATGGTCAACCTTATCGCTATTGTGATTACACAGAAACTTTTGTCAAAACTGGTAGACCATTTTTTTTGTCGACTGTACCTAGATAGATAGATGTACTATTTATTGTACACAGAGCAGATTACAATATTTTCTTATATCTAAATACTTACTAGCTAATACTATGTACAATTGGCGACCTTACCGTAGTTTGCGATCTCTTCCAGGCAACCATTGGATGGATGGAGAAAAAGACATGAAAAGAGGGCTGCAGTGTACATGGAGCCTATGTAATATTATTAAATAATATGTAAGTACTAATTAAAGATACTAACTATAAATATTAATAGTTTGCAAATAAATATCATGATCGGTACACAAATACATACATACACAAGCAAATATACATACATATATGCATACTCATAAACACACATAAACAGTGCATACCAAATACGGAGGTACCTACATAATAAATACATAATTGTACCAAGTATGTCACAATTCACAGAGAAATATAGTGATATTTCACTAGTTTTTTAAAATTTGTAAATTTTTGTGCACGTCTGATGGCCAGTGGCAGTTCGTTCCACAGACGGACAGCATGTGGACAGGTATGTGTAGGCATTTTTAACCTAAGATTCTCAGACGACCTCAGGAACCTTGAATGCGTATTATGCAAAAATTCAAAACGTTTTTTGAGATAGTGAGGAGCGCTAGGATTGAACACCGACCTCATTTTGTAAACAGATCTACTAATTAAAAATATTAAAGTAGTTCCACATGAATTCCTGTTCATAAACAGGCCATCACGGAATGTAAAAAGCATTGTAAAAAATACATTTCAATTTTTAAATAGGGCAAGGTTAGTGCAACGAGGCTTTTAATGTATAAGCAGACATACATTTTTAGAGACATTATGTTTGACGCCTATATCTATCTGCTTTTACATTTACAGCCAGGCCCATCGGTAAAGGCCGTGAGAAAAGAAACTGGCAATAAAAGCTCACGGCCGCTCATTTTCAATGGGTAATAACAAATTGCTAAACGTTAACATATTTTTTTATACAAAATTTTTACGGTGTACTTCAAGGAAAAGAGGAAAGAGCGGTATGCAAACAAATTATAATGTATTCTTGTACAAAAAAATATACAATTCTTACATTTTTAGTAACAGTCACACACAATAAGTAGCGGCTCTTCGCAAGTAGGTATAGTGCTTAAAACAGCCACCGATTACCATTTTTTGACATACCTATAATACTTACTATCTCTAAATCACAGAACTGATAATAAGTAAGAAGTGTGATGTGGGCGGGGCACGCGCGCCAAAACTATGAGCAAACGCTCATAGCTTCGGCAAATACCAAGTTGCGCGGTACTTAGGATGTATCGAAAAGGAAGTTAGGACTGCAGTGTGTCCGAAGTAAGGACATTTCATCGATGAGTCCAAAATCTTTTGTTTTTAAATAACATTGACAAAAAGTCACAAAGTACTGTAATTTAAGAGTAAAAACCGTTATGATCTAATCTAATAAAACAATGAAAAACAAAAAAATTATACCCAATGTATTTATATTATACATTTATTACATTTAATATTATACATTTTGTATCATTTTTGAATAAAAACTATTTTGGAACTTCGAGAGCACACAATGAACGACATTGCTTACAGGAATATTGCTAATATTGCTATACATTATGCACGAAAATATTTGGTGAATGTTAAGACGCACACTTGTTAGCTCTCTATTGACGTACGGCTGTCTCGGACGTAATTGCTGGCAAGTATGGCTACGAAACGCGACCTTATACTGATCATGGTAAGGGTGTATTTAGTGTAATTGTGAATGGCGTTTAGGATTCATATTTAATAAATCCTCTGTGACGAATTAGCGTAGAATTCTGTATGTGTGTAAAATAATGATTATCGTCTAAGTGTGCAACTGGCGGCACACGATTTGGAACAAAATACAGCTAGTAGTATTTCTAAATACATATTCTTAGTGTTGAGTGAGGTCTAAATATTCCTATACAAAGAAATGTTAAATAAGTATTTAATGCAATAATTGATATTAATTTAGACTAAACTGCCACCGAAATCGGTTTAATAATATGTATTTCTTGATATACAGTTAGATATATAGTTAGAAGTTTAAAGACATAATTAGTTATATACAATAATAGAATTAGGCTATTACTTATTTTGTTCTACCGAAGCATTAAATACAAAACCAGTTGTCGTGCATATGTTCATAAAAGCAAATGTTGCAAACGGATATGAAATCTAGATATTAGGTACGGCTAAGCTTCTATTTCTTTAAAACTAAACAGTTTCTTAATATGGGCGAACGATATCCTAGTAAGGAACAGGCATAAAACTACCCATTACTAAAATAAACTAATTTTTGGGTCTGAATTCCCGAGGTACGAACGCCTGTAAAATACCTCCTTTCTGGTTTAACCACTACAGGTACAGGTACTACAACTACAAATAAAAAAATATTTGCTTAAAATTTGAATTTAGAACAAACAGCACAGCTCGATAAGCACCAGAAGGCACAGATCACCAAATGTTTTTGCCTGAGTAGACAGCTTTCGCGGCTCAAGGCGAAATTCTTTTAAAAATCGTGTTATGTAGCCGTATGTAGGTTTATGCGACGTATAATTGAATATTCATGCAAAAGTATTTACGCCTGCAGAGTACCGAGACATTAAAAGATTTATTGAAATTGCTAGCTGTTTGGACGACGTTAAAGTAAGTTAATAATTCAAAATCTTAAACAAATACTACACGCGAAAAATTATACAAACTCAATTTTCTCACATTAAATTTTGCCAGGTTTGAACATCAAATAAGAATATTATAATATAAAAGCCTTTGATAAAAAAATACTCATTTTAAAACCGCCGCTGGACATACATATTTAATTATTTCAAAAGAGTAATAGGCCGGTGGAATTAGACAAAAAGGGGCTAATTTTAACTTAATTACGCACAGATTTTAACATAGTAAAACTTGTTCGTAAGTATATCAAGAACATGGTCCTGAATTTCATCCTATTTTTGACATTCGGAACATTGTCAAATTAATGTTTTAATGTGAAAAAATCGCCAAAAATGGAGTTTTTTGTAATTTTCTCCTACCGTATTATAATTGCGCATATCGAACTTTTTTATCGTAGAAGTACCTAGGTGGTAGAAATCCTAAAAAATTAAGAGCAGTTCCATTAAATTTGGTCCATTATTTGTTTAAATAATGACGAATAATGACGAGCTTTTTAATATTAAAACGATTTGACAATGTTCCGAAAGCCAAAAATGGGATGAAATTCAGGACCATGTTCCTGATATACCAACGAACAAGTTTAACTATGTTAAAACCTGTGCGTAATTACATGTTTTTTTTCTAATTCTGCTGGTTTAATAGTGTAAAACTACTTCTAATCAATGACAATGACGTAGGTGTGAATCGATAAATATTTGTAAATATATTCTATCGTTTATTGAGGAAGGACCTAGGCTAGTAGTATGACGTCATACCAAATTTACCTCCGCTGCGTAATTATATCAAACCTTGTAGACAAAAGTAAATCTAACATTTTGAAGACAACAATAATGATTAGGTACTTACATTTGGCGATTAGTTTTCTTAAATGCTGCTAATGGACTCATCTTAGATAAATCTGTTAGTTTTTCCTTTCAGTCATTTATATTATGTTAAGAATTTGTTAACGGAACGGATCTCAACACAATATCTTTTGTCTAACACATTCTATTCAAAATTTAAAGGTGTAATTGAAAACAGACACGGCAATAAAAAAGTTTTCTTTCATGAAAATTGTTCGAAATTAAAATATTTTATTTTCTTCGTGACATTTGTTTTTTATTTATTTAGGCACTCTATTCTAACTAACTTTTTTTAAGTTGGTTTATGGTTTATTATATATCACTTTATGTTTAAAATACACTTTAATAAATAAGTCCTGTTTTAAATTACATTTTTTTTAATGCATCGTTTAGGAAATTAGCTTGAATATTAATTGTTAATGTAATTTACTCTTTTACTGTGACAGTTTGTGATTTACGAAGTCTTTTAAGATAATATCTCTAACACATGTTGTAGACACTGATGGGTATTATCACTATACTACTGATACGGATTGATTGACTATAAATAATCACAAAATCACTGAATATATTAAAATAAAAGGAATTTTATATTCTAATTATGTGCCGGTAACTTGGCACACAATACAACACATTCTACGATTATCACCAGATTAAAAGTCACTGAAATTGGCGCCAAAAGTTTAGTATTCACATGTGAAACATTTATAAATTAAATATTTTTTTATACGCGGCTCACTGAGGAAGTGACAATGGTATACTGATTTGATGAAACTTCGGGAAGATACGTCAAAGAATCAATTTTATTGGCAATCGTACAAGGAACGTGTATGGAGTCGTCGGTCGATATTGTGTATTTTTATCATTTATATGTATACTTACTACTAAAGTCAAGCGCGATTTGAATATTTCGCCATATTAGGTATCCTGCAGAATGTCGAACGAAAGTAAACTTCTCTTTAAGGAATTTGTAATTGATAAATATAAGATTTCGTAGTGGGCGTGTGTGGAAATAAATACAAGTTGCCTCTCTATAATTTTGGTCTCGCACCCGTTTGCCCCAATTATATAAAAAGGTTCTTTCGCCCCGTATTACGGTACCCAACCGCCCCTGGTTCCGGGGCGGTTGGGGATGCATTTTTAATATTTATGCAGCACCCATTCGCCCCTTATACGGCAGATACAGTACAGTCATCAACGAAATTCAAAAGTAAACAGGTTTTACATAAAACACCACTGTGGATTTAAACAGCCGCTAAATTACTATAGCTACTACCGTTAAATTAATTTTAACTGAATCAATCAATCTACACTATTACACATTTTTTTTTTAGGACACCTCACACACGACTGATTCCAAACTAGGCGGAGCCCACAGAAATCTAAACCTTATTTAAATTTCTGTGGCGGAGCCTGTACTAGACTGTTGATAAACATACTTATATATTTCTAAATACTGTATGTATTATAGATAAATTACACCCAGACACAGGAAAATGATCATCATCACGCAATTATTTGTCCTGGGTGGGAATCGAACCGACGACCTTTGGTTCAGCAGTCAGGTCAGGTCTTAAATAAGTAGCACAAAACGCAGAAGCTAAATTAAAAATACTGTATTGACTGAAAACTGAATTAAAAAGACAATTAAATTAAAAACACGTATAATGGTTTAATATAAAACAAATGTAAATATGATTTGTAACCGGCCGTGATACAAATTTGTACCCGTTATAAATATGATACATCTAGAAGGATGGAAATGGAGGGATGGTAGTTTGTTTCTTAAAATAATTTATAGTATATTTAATAACTGAACAACAATTGACTTAACTGTACTTTTACATGTTTGTATTATGGGGCAAAAAATCCATTTTAACTTTCAAGAGGCGAACAGGTTTGTTTAAGATATGCGAGGCGAAACATAGGGGCGAACGGGCGCAAGACTATCATTTTGTAATTATAAAATAATTTTAAAAGCATCCTGACCTAAACGTTTCTTAACAAAACCGCTATAAACATAATAATATTGAAGTAAACGCAAAATCAAAGAATATTTTTGAATTTTTTTTTAATGGTGCGTCTATTAATTGAGAAAAATATATTTGGTCACCTAAACTGGTCGAATACAATTGAAACAATAAATTCGCAAGCATATATAACATATTATATGCAAAAAAAAACATTTGCGACGAAAATCCTTTTTGATTTCGGTAACAAAGAAATTACATTACAAGCACGTGTGATATTATTAAAAAAAATTGAAAACGTTCGAAAGGTGACATTTCCAAAGTGTCATGGCGGCCACAGACGTTTGTCGCTAAAATGCGAGACACAGATAGGAGAATGTTTACGGGTTCGACGACCGGAATTAACTTTCCAAACTTGTTTCTGATAAAAGGCTCACACGAAACACGTTACATATGTGCCCACGTTCGCCGGTAAGAAATTGTCGTATGACATGGCTGGTAAGTTGGGTACATTTCTTCTTCTGCTTGCAAAATCTATTTATAAATCCGTGACTCCTGGGTACTATCATTCAACAGTCATCTGGTAACTAAGAGAGGTTACTCAATTGAATAATTATAGAGTAAGTAATGCAAGTACCTTTACTAGTTTCTAAAAATAATTCAGGAAAAAAATCGATATGGATTTAATTACAATTTCAAATGACAATTTGAAATAGTAATTGAATCCATATCGATTTTAGAATTTAAAAAAAAATTGTAGACTATCATATCTATTGTGTAGGTCTTTTATGTCTAGAAGGCCTACACAGTAGATATCATAGTCAATAATTTTTTTCTTTGAAACGTGACAACGACGACAAACATTAACAGGTTTGTTTCATGCCTTTTTCGCAATAGATCTCATTCTGTTTTAATTAACAACGTAAATAGAATAACATGAAGTGGTCAAATAAGAGTACATCACATTTTGCCAACTAAATAGGGTCCCACTCACGCTTGCGTTTGCCGTCAACCAGGCTCTTTTGGAATTAACGCTGGTAAAATGGGGAGTATATTGAATGGAAAAGGTAGGTAAGAAGGGAACGTAATGGAAGGAAAGGGATAATGCTTATATGGATGGTTTGGGGAGTGCAAGTAATAGTTCGAGCAGTCAGGTTCTCATACAGTCACTAGAAGGCTGTTGCAGGGAAGTCCAGGCTCTCTAAGAATTTTTGAAGTGAAACTTCTTTAGAATCGTTCTGATTTGAAAATTTGATGAAACGAAAAAGTCACACTAAAAAGAGACAGACACAATACAATAGGATTTAGCTTGCGAGAGAATGAGATAGAATACAAGTATACAGAACTAAAAAGAGACAAACATATTCATAAATAGAATTTAGCCTGCGAGAGAATGAGATATAATACAAGTATACAGTGTTTCCTATAATCTTCGTATGCCAGCACGTGTCTTTGCGCCTGTGTACAAGAAGCCTTGATAAAATTCTTCATAGTCAACTTGTTGTATCATTCACGTGTATCATTTTTGTGCATTTGCGTATTAAAATTCTTTGTTTTTTTATGTAATAGGGGGCAAACGAGCAGACGGGTCACCTGATGGTAAATGACTACCGACTCCGGTAACCTCACTCACGCGGCGAAATGCAATGCAAGCATTTTGTTTAATTAATTTAGAAGTTTCATTTCTGCCGTGTGTGAATTGCACACACACACACACTTTTTTTTTAACAAACCAAAATACTGGCACTTTAACTCTTGTTATCTTAAAGGAAAAAAAATCATCAAAGGCCATTAGAACAAGAAATGTCATTCCATTACCATAAAGGGTGGAGGTTCTACAATCTCTCCATAGCCCACTTTAGTTATCAGGGCTGAAGATATTTACTTAATGGTCTTCTTTCATTAAAGTGCCGACTAAGTGTTTTTGAGTGTACTTATTTAAGGGATGAAATGTAAAAGGACCTTAGTAATAAAATAAATTAAGGAAGATAAATTTTATATAAAGATAAAGAGCTGAATTTTATGTGCACCGATTAAATTTCTTTTTTTTAATATTTATTTTGTAAAAGAGTGTGTACGGAGTCTAACTTAATAGCCTTAATAGAGATATGCTTACACATTTTGGTGAAAACTTTGATATTTTACTTGATAATAAAACCAAAATACAACCAAATCAACAAAAGTATTTAAGGAAGTCGTTTTAGAAAAAGACAAACGTAGGCAGGTAAAATCATTTTAGAAAAATGCAATCACGCGGATTTAGAGAATAAAAATTTCTAACGCCTCCAAGCCTCCGACAAATAAAAAACTGATGTGGTGTCTAATGTCTAATGTAAAACGAAACTGGCGAAGAGATGGGTAGATTGTTTACACATTCATATGGTGAAAGTCAACTTTACGGACTATGAACGTGTAAAAAGTTTACACATATATTGTGAGGCACGAAATGCATACAGAAGCTTAAAATCTCATTATAGTATATTTCAACTTATTTAAAGAGAAGACTACCTAACTAAAAAAAATCTTTAATCTATTTTAGATATCTATCTATATATGTATATAAAAATTAATCCCTATTTCACTTGGTCACGCCATAACTTGAGAACGACTTAACCGATTTTATTCGTCTTTTTTATGTTTTCTAATATTATTATGTACTAACGACCCGCCCCGGCTTTGCACGGGTGCAATGATGATACTAAATATACTACAGAATGTCTTTATATACAACGTTCACAGCTTTTTTGTCATTAGACAATACAAACATGTTTTCTTCAGAGGTTACTCTTGAAAGAGCGACATATAATTGGCCATATGAAAAAACCTCAACGGTCAAATCTAAGCCTGCAACATTGAAAGTTTGACCCTGCGATTTATTAATGGTCATTGTAAAATATATCTTTACCGGAAATTGTCCGGCCCTCTGGCCGGTACCGCCGCAACCGCTATGTCCCTGCATTTTAAATCTGTAATATCTTCAATGAAGATTCGATGCTGTGAAGGGCCATTTTGATCTATATTAAATGCACAATGTATTTAGGGTACTTAATTGGATAAGGATTAATGCTGTATTGCTTAAAATTGCTTCGTAAATAAGTCATTATTTCTCGTAAAAAGTAAAGGATAAAAAATGGTTATTGTGGGTTATCCCTAAGAGATAGACATATACCAGCGCGGACTTTTTTGTAGACCTTTTTCAGATGTACAATACTGTGGTACATTATTTTGATCTATCTCGTAGGGTTCAGCCAGCAAAAAAAGTGTTTATTTACGACATCACATTAGAAACCTCTAAAGTTATCAGTGTTTCTCTACTATATTATGCATGTATTATACATATAAACCTTCCTCTTGAATCACTCTATCTATTAAAAAAACCGCATCAAATTCCGTTGCGTAGTTTTAAAAATCCAAGCATACATACGGACAGACGGACAGCTGGAAGCGACTTTGTTTTATACTATGTGGTGATTCACACGGGAATTAACGCGATCACGAAAAGGTGTTACATACCTCTGAATTGCCTGAAGTTTCGACCAGGTTGCACTTGCCGTGATTACAGGCTTTTTCTAATATTGTGTAGAAGGTTCTTAAATAACGAAAAATTAAGAAAATTAAGCAGAATATAAATTGAAATAAATTTGAATTTCCATGCTGACGAAGTCACGAGCTAGTAGATAATAAAATAAAGGCAAATTGTTCCAAGGTGACTGCGAAACACAAGCTGTGTAAATTTAATGTAGTTTTCGAGTTACTACGTAGACGCAGACAGGAGTACAGTACAATATTTGTTTACTACAAATTAAGGTTAAAAATTATAATTATGTACCCGAGAAAAGCAACAAGTTATTTACACTCTCATAATTATGTCTCATACAAGACAAATAGCTTAGTTATCTGATAATGTTATAGTATTTCTTCTCACAAGGCTCAACCATTTGGAAATCGACGGTTATAGATCGACACAGAGAGATATGATATTATGTTGTTCATTTTTTTTATAATTTTACATTTGACAAAGCAACTGACTGTGTGTGTCGATCTATATAAGCACTACATCACTACATATTATAAAACAAAGTCAACCGCCGCGTCTGTCTGTCTGTTCGCGATAAACTCAATAGCTACCGAACGAATTTTCATACGGTTTTCACCAATGTACAGTGATTATAGTGATTCATGAGGAAGGTTTAGGTGTTTAATTCATTAAGGATTTGTGTAAAATGGCTGAATTGATTGTTGAAGAGGTCGGAAAAAATCAATATAAAACAATATAATAATAATATATTTATATATAATACGTATTTTTTATAACTGACGTCTTCGAATAATTGGTGATCAATTTCATGAAATAAAGATATTGAATTTAAAATTGTATAATATAATGAATAGAATCTGAATTTCTAGTTCTATCAAGTAATTTTAACTTATTATTTTAAAAGTAAATCAAAGGGAATGATTTATAACATAGGTTATACATTAAATAGGCCATAATTTTAGTTAAAGTTGCAGAGGTTCTCATGTCGATCCGTATATTTTATTTTTGTTACATTTTACTTTAGGTAATCTGGTCTGCCATGTATCGAAATTATAAATTATGCTTGGAATTTTTATAATAATGACGTGTATTTAAAAAGAAGTATGTCCTATTTATATGTAATCAACTGTAACATATAGTTCCGAATAAGTCTACATAATAGGACAAAACCTACTTCAACATATTAAGTACACGTCAATATTCTGCATTTTGATTACGCCCCCCAATTATATCCCAACTGTTGGAGACTCCCTTTAAAGTCTAGTTGATTACAAGTATTTTGACGCTTGATGGGTACACGATAACGAAAGTACCGTTATTGTGTACTTAGTGATTGCATGACCTTACTTTTGGACTAGACTGTAATTTGACGAATGAACTAAACAAAAGAGCTCGGCTGGGCTATAAAAATATATTTAAACATAAAACATAGTGTCCCATCGGTATCGGGTACAAGGACCAAGCTGCCGGTAGTTAGGGTTCCAGAGACGTAAAACACTTTGCATGCCGTATCGAGGAGTACGGCCTTCTGCATCAGGCCCTTAATCCAGTCTAATGTGAGCCTCTGAAGATTTTGGTCGAGGCTCGGCACGTATGGGCCCTTCCCCCTCTTCCCCTACTCCCTCTTTAAAGGCTGCCAATTGTGACTCTTGAGTTGCAGGTGTCCATGGGCGGCGGTAGTCATTTACCATCAGGTGACCCGTCTGCTCGTTTCCACATCCCACGTGTCGATAAGATCGTAAACTAAGTCTAAATATTTTATGTATTTTTCGACCTTAAAGAGATTTGTCGTTATGGGAAATGGGAAAGTTAACAATTAACGTTAACAGAGGGAAAGTAATCTCTTAAGTTTGCATACTTCACGATTATGGAGAGTCCTGGTATTAAAAACTACGACCGAGACTATGATTCTACAATCCTGCATCTTCTTACATGCATGACTGCAAATTTACCTATCTACATCAAACTCTATCCACCTTTTCTAAAGATTTCAGTTACCTAGTTGGTCGTATCAATTGGAAATTACTGCAGGCAAAAGTTTCATATCATTCATGAAAAGATAATGGGATATAACCTGACCTACTCTCCCCTCCAACATAGTGCTGAGAATACAACTCAAACTGTCATCCAGAAATGTACCCTGTCTAATCTTTGTATATTCGCCGAAGTCCTGGATAGCAATGAACCGTTCTCCATTGCCCCATACATACGCCCTAGAAAGTGCATAGAGTTGTATCAATCTTGTACAACAACTTGTTACAGCGAACTTGTTGGTAATAGCCGTCAAGAATAAAGAGCTTCTTAGTGCCAAGGGCCCCACTTCAACATCCATTCTGAGAATAAGCCAAAATAGTCATTCGTTACATGAGTTGTTATTTCCACTGTTGTTGGTGTTGGTGGTTAGTGAATTATACAATGTTGACAGACATGGTAGGTCTGTAGTTGGGATCCATGGCACTACCAGACTTGTAGAGCAAGTGAATTACGTAATAAAAGTTGGAAGCGAACTTGATTCTAAGCATGATTAAAATTGAAATGCTAAAGGTACATGTGAGCTACGGAGTCACGTTAACCAAAACTTCCCGTTCAGTAGCGAACAGCACAAGCTATTTTAATTCTAATAATATTTGAATAACGGGAATACAAAAAAAAACCTTTGTTAAAAAGTAATTAGAATATTAAAAAGGTCAAATGTATAAATGCTTGGCCATGACCTTCATAAATTTCATGACACATGTTATAAATGATTTGCATCCTTTTGTACCTAACTATCGCGACGAGTTTAACACAAAATGGCAACGAGAGCGTTACTGCCATTTTTTAGCCAAGCTATACAATCTCTTTTCCTGGTTAATGTTTAAACAACATCCTTCTCCGCACAAGGACAACCAGCGATACGTATAGGTACTGAGCACAACAATAGAATGACAGGTATGGCGAGGCGCCATGTTTGGTACAAACGACGGAATATAACGCATGCTGTTTGGCGCGGTGACTCTGACGATGGAAGCTTTTGTTGGTAGGGTACACGAGGTCGTCAAACACTTACAGTATTAACAGATGATTTCTTCTAGGGTTAAATATTCAGATGCAGTAAGTTTCTTTAACCAAAGTACTTTGGCAGCGCGCGCTAGTGACTTTTGTCACGGTTAGGTATTTTCGTCTCTCTTGTCGTCTATGGAAATAGGAGATAGTCGTCGCACGTTCTGACGTAATAGACATTTTCTACATTTCGATACCTTAATTGGCAAACTAGCCTACTCTACTTTTTTATAATAAGAAACAGGTGTCTCTAAAAGTTGCAGTAATTTTCCACCAATGGATTTTTAGATTTTTTCGATAAGTAAAAAAAGTATTATAAAGTTTTAAGTATCTTTTGAAAAAAATACCAAAATGAGTTGACTGGTTTGCCGATAATGGTATCAATTTCCATAAAATGAACATGCGTGACTAAAACACGTTCGCGGCTCACCTTAAAAATCTACTGGGTGACATACAATTATATGTAAGTATATAATTAACATTCTGTATGTTTATTGAATGTTGAAATCATATTTAAAAAGTCATGCTTGCCAAAACAAGTCAAAAATAAAATCTACAATAAAGAAGTTCATTTGAATTGTAAACAGACTGCAACACAAAGAGATTACCTACTTCCACTATTTCTTTTTGTTGTGCCTACCCGATTTGATATGCGAAGATTGCTAATAAACTTCGTGTGATAACGAGATATTGATGGCGAGTAGTTACTATTTAAATAGTTTTGTTTAATTATAGTTTAATTCAAAAATCAACAATAGAACTTGTAGGTATTGTTGACTGGATGAATTCTTTAATCATTATCATCAGTTTGGATTTCGGGGCTGTGTGGAAGTAGATAATCGCCGAAATGTACGTATGCCGGAAACTGGTCAGACTGCTTCGAAAGACGACCACTTAGCAAGACGGTAAAGGCGTAATCCATAATTCGTATGTATATGTTGTACAGTATAATTCCTGGCCCGATAAAATAGTATATTGCAGCTCTCGTTAAATATGTACCTACCGCAGCTGAGGCTTGTCCTTCCTTTCCTGTCTCTCATAGGCGTTTAGACATTTCGGGGAGTCGTTCAAATATATATCCAATGAGTACCTAGGCAAATATATCGTAAGCATTTATAGGAATTAGTAACGTGGCTTATGCTTAAACTAGGTTGTTCCGCAACGTGTCCGTAACTATGCGTACATGCACGAGAGTGCGTCGTGTCAGTCGGACGGAGCGCACAAGCCGAGGCCACGCACTCGCCAGCCAGACGGGCTATTTCCGAACGAGAGTCGAGACGTTGCAAAAAATCACACATTCATACTAACCCATAGACTGTAGACGAGGTAACAGTGTCAAACGCTTATCTATAATACTTTTGATACGATAATTTAAATTTGGAAAACCAGTTCTGAAATGATTCATGATCTAGGACAGGGAATTAAAAAAAGACGTTTATCGTAAAAATATGCAAAATAGAAAAATATGTCCGTTTAATACCTATATCACAGCTTTACCTAGAATAGAACTAATAACAGTTATTACGAAAGCATACCATACCGTTTATGCTCGTAAACATAGTGACTAGGTTTAGATTTTGAGGTCAAGGGAACATAACGAGTTTTTAGTTAACTATTTCATATTATTTATATTTTAAATGTCGTATTCACAAATCCAAAGGACTGTTATTAACCGACTTCAAAAAAGGAGGAGGTTCTCAATTCGACTGTTTTTTTTTTAATGTTTGTTACCTCAGAACTTTCGACTGGGTGAACCGATTTTGATGATTCTTTTTTTATTTAAAATCTGCTGCTTCCCGTGTGGTCCCATTTCAATTTGGTCCAGTTCTGACAATGACATCCATGAGCAAACCATATATAAGTCTTTTATGTCGTTTTTTTTTTTGAAAGAATTATTTATTTTGATGTTATTATACAAATGTATGCAAGAAAACACTTAATACATTATTATTTTTCACTGAAGCTTTCCGCTCTTTGAGTAACACAGCAAGTAGGTACATAGAGGAAGAGTACAGTAATACACACAGTTATAAAATGATATTAAATTACATTAACGGTAATGCAATGAATTATTTTGGTATGTACTGTACAGTGTACATGCCTTGAACTGTATGACGAGGGCAATGTTTCGATTAGGTTACTCTGGCAGTGTATGTGAAATTAAAACATTAAGTACAAAAAACAAGTTACTAGAAACTAGGCTATAATTACCGTTGTACATTGAAGGGAGGATTAAGGACAGGCATACACTTGTCGAGGAAATATCGATGGACAATATTACTGAATCACTGATAAAAAGTGATCTTGTATAGTGAGTAGCCACATATGCATATGCTGCGCGTGCGAGTGTTCGGTAAACATTATTTGTAGTGGTGTGTTAGTTACAAGATTGAACTTTATTATTATAGAATTGCTATTTAATACTCAATACGTTTATTGCACACTGTAATGTTATAAAGTTGTCATAGTAGATGTTACAGTTCATTATACATATATATAAAATATTCTTCTTATTATTTAAACAAAACTATTAAAATTCCACTTTCGTTCAAATAATAAACAATTTTTACCATTTTTAACCGACTTCAAAAAAGGAGAAGGTTCTCAATTCGACTGTATTTTGTTTGTTACCTCAGAACTTTCGACTGGGTGAACCGATTTTGATGATTATTCTTTTATTTGAAAGCTGGCACTTCCCGTTGGTCCCATTTCAATTTGTTCCAGTTCTGACAATGGCATCGCTGAGAAAACCATATAAATCTTTTACGGAATAGTTTTTTTTTAAGTCGGTTTTATTTAAAAGAATTATTTATATAATTATTTATCTTATAGTAGGATTTTAAGGTTATTTTCATTATTGTTGACAAGTTAATACTAGCAGTAGTATCATTCTATAACTTTAACATTACTAGAGCTCGCGTGGTGGTCGAATTTCGACCATGGTTTATTTCATTGGCCAATATTACTTGACCTGTCATTGTTTAGACTTTTGTACCATGACGGGTCAAAATATATACTGGACACTCATAGCTGTATGTACTCGTTTTTGCATTTTTTAAAACTATGTAGCAAAATACTCCTCCGTCCGCCCAATTTTCGTAAAAAGGGATCCAAAGTTTTCGCTTCACGTATTAATATATAGATACCTATTGGCTATGGTTTCGTTATTATCATTTAAAAAGTATTTATTAATGAATATCTGTTTTAATGTCTCGTCACCCGTCCCGTTGTCTATTACAGGCCCAAGACGGAGTTTTACCAAACAAAACAATTATTTACACTGATAAGGTTATAATATAAGTAACAAAAAAGTTCATAAAGCATAAAAGCGTTTCGACGAGCATTATTTTCAGAAAACCTACCTAAATATTGTTCCGAAGGAAAAATCAACAACGTTGTTTGTGTATTTTTTACGAGTTGCTCAATGCTAAGAGCAGACAATGTGGGATTTGTAAACAACGATGAGAAAATAACCCTAAAATTTTACACGAATATACAAAGACATGGGATGGAATATTTATTATGCATATAAGAGTACATTTTTATACGCTTCATATAACCTTGATATTTCTATCTGTCTTTCTATGTTACCGAATATTTATAAGTAATGACTGTAGTTTTCACCATCCGATCACCTTTCAAAATTTGCAAAAAAAAATGTTTTCAAACTATAATCACACTAATATTATGAATATGAAAGTTTGGATGGATGGATGGATGTTTGTTACTCTTTCACGCTCAAACCACAAAACGGATTGCGATGAAACTTGGTATGTAGATAGCTGGAGACCTGGATTAACGCATAGGCTACTTTTTATCCCGATACTCCCACAGGATCAGGGCTTACGCGGGTGAAACCGCGGGGCGCTGCTAATTTATTATAAATCCGTTAAAAATTATCATCGGCTTAATGAGTGATAGGTAATATTGAAGGTTTATCAAGTCTGGCAAATCTCCGCTTGAGGACTCCCGTATTCAGCAGTATGACAGCCCTTAGGTACATGTGGTATACATAATATTTGAAGGCCAGGGTCGAACGATATACAGATGGTTCTCATCGAATTACACAAAAAAACTCGAGCTAATATGTACGGCCCGCCCGCATTAACAATTCATCTATATTTCTATAAACATTTTATGATTATTTATTACTGGCCGCGCCCCGCGGTTTCATTTGCTTAAGTCCCGATGCCGTGGGAATATCGGGATAAAAATTGCCTATGTCTTAATCCAGGTGTCCAGCTATCTACGTACCAAGTTTCATCGCAATCAGTTTAGTAGTTTTTGCGTGAAAGAACAACAAACATCCAAACATCCTCCCAAACTTTCACGTTTATAATATTAGTAGGATTTTATAGTGTCACTAATTATCGAAAAACTATTTGCTCCCAATTCAACTTTTTTGACATTATTTATGTATTTAACATTTAGATTAAGTACTAAAACATAACTACGTAAAGATGGAAACGTTGTACGATGAATATAAATACACCTTTATATATGTATTAGTACTAAAAAAAAATATTTACGAGCGGCTTTGGTAGCATAAGTGGAAACAGATCAAATAACGTTTGAAATACAATCGGTACACTGCGGTCGATTTCTAGTAGACGTTGAAAAAAATATTTCTGCTTCGTCTTGTGTTTATTTATGTACGTGTAGGATGTTATTAATGTCCGACTTTTTTATTGCGAGTATCAAATCGGATACAACTATAACCTACCTATTATCTTATCTGTGCTATTCCTAGAACTGCTAGTAAAACTGAACTGAACAAACATAATATCGCACCCTTAGAATGAAAGTGACCTAACTCAAAATTCCTGGAACTTCTGATTTTGCTATTAACTGACATTAAAAAGCCTACACGCTATTTACCTATACATTTTATATCGCACCCTCAGAATGAAAGTGACCTATTACCAATTTTTTGAGTTAGGTCACTTTCATTCTGAGGGTGGGATATGTTCAACCTAAAATTGGGCGAGAACACAATATGCAGATTCTGTCAAGAGGCAGAAGAAACTGCAATGCATATTCTATACTCTTGTGGCCCACTAATGTGGCACCGAAGTAGGTATTAACCTAGGATTGCACATCATGCAGCTGTAGGAAATACAAACAAACACTGCTGATAGGATCTGGAGGTTTCTCGAAGCCATAAGTCTGAGCAGTGAACTGTAAAGCAAAAGTGCGCTACAAAAGACCAGAAATGGTCGAGGTAGCACCAGGCACTTAAAATAATAATATTACTAGTATCTACATACATCTTTAGTTTTTGTAGGTCCAGCCGTAGTTTACTAGGTAGGTTAAGCAATCCCCAAACTTATCGGCCGGGCTGAAGTTAGCCGCGAGCCGTTGCGCAGAATGCAAACTTAAGGTATCAGTTGCGTTATCAATAATATTAAAATCTATTTAGGAACTTTCATCTAATATTATATAAACATCGAAGTCATGTTTGGATTAGTAGTTTTCTACTCGGTGTACCATGCAGGAGATAGCGGTTACGCCAACTTCAGGCCGGTCAATCAGTTAGGAGAGTACTGTAGTTGGTTTAGCTTGTTTTGCAAGTAATACATAGTCGATCTCTCAGATACTTGTATCTTTTAGACCAGAATTTCTTACCTAAGTCCAAATCTCTTCAGTATTAATTAGTCCCTTCATCTCCTTGACCCTAAACCGGCACCTATTCACCATCAATGCGACAGACAGTCCTCTATGCAGAGGATGTCTCTACACGGAGGAAACGGCCGCCCACGTTATCCTGGATTGAGAGGGAGTGGCTACACAATGGGCAAGTATCCGGTGCGAGGTCGCTCCTAGAAGCCTGTGAACGCCCCAGGAGCCTTATCTGAACCCATAATGGACCGCCTATAAGTCTAAATGCGGAAACAGAGTCCTATACCAATACCAATAGTCCCTTCATTCCCTTAATTCATATTACACGACAATCATTTTGTACGAATTATAATAGAAGTGGTTGAGAATTATTAACTCTTGTTATCGTACAATAGTCGTAGTAGTAATGGAGTAATTATTAACTTCATAGTCATAGGTTATGTATGACCTATATATAACCTAAATTCATAGTTATGAGGATGAGAAATTCTCTATCAAATGCCAATATGACGTCCAAGTCACGCGAGGATTATTCATCCCATGTGTGATCGCTTGTGAAAATAAACACATTTCGTTTATTGCTATTAATTTAGAAACTCCTCGAAGGTCGTAGAGTTAGATTTTTGTTTAGCATGATTATAATAAATTAACCAATAAATAGACTACAAGATAGACTACATCGTTATCCTAATTTAGAAGCATAGTTCATGACCAACTTGGCTTTCCGTTGTCTAAACTATACCTGGGCTTGAAGTATCTCTGAAAAAAAAAGGCTGTGAAAAAGATTACCAACGCTTGTGAACGCTTAGCACTAAAACAGCATTCTTAGAGTTTCCGACACCTCTAATACACATTTTTAGAGGGACATCGTCCAGTAGACATTCACGGACATTAACAATATTATATTCTAAGTAACGGTACTTACTTAATAATTGTCTTAGAATGAAAAAAGAAAAGTCTTGTTTTGCTTTCCACTTTCATCAAACTTATCGATGAAACTGAAATATCGACTAACTAGTAATTCACAATATTTTTATATTTTAGATAGGGATTTGAAATTAAGTAAGATAAATGCATGTACTTACTACATTACTTTTGGAAACTCTGTGTTACTAAGAGGCATGTTTACATAGATCTTTTATTTCCACTGTATTGATTTTGAACCGTATCGGTGTCACTATGAAGACTTTATTTCTGCTAAACGTGGAAGACAGCCACGTGTGAACATCCCTGGCAGTAGATTCAGCTATTTTTAGGGTTCCGTTCTTCAAAAGAAAAAAAGTAACCCTTATAGGATCACTTTGTTGTCGGTCTGTCTCTCTGTCCGTCTGTTAAGACTTTTTTCTCAGGGAACCGTGGACGCATCAAGTTGAAATTAATACCAAATACGAAGTCTCTTGAAGCTGTAAAAAAATCAAGCTTCTAAGTCAACGCAATGAAAAGACACGGCCTTAAGCCTCAGATTTTAACAAATTTGAACATTTCGCAGGTAAATCAAAAACTATAGGGCACTTCCCATTGATCTAGAATCATGAAATTTCGAAAGAAGCAAGGTCTGACAGCACAAGTAAAGGAAAAAATCCGATACTATTCCTTCAGTTATGTCCCTCAATGGCAATAAGCATCAAGTCTCCAATCATTATTACAACACCTGAAACCATTTTATTTATCAAAGTAAAATTAACGACTTCTTCATGCACAAGTAACTTTCAGAGATAAATAACCATTGAGATGGGCTATCAAAAAGAAATTTCACAAAAAGAATTTGCCTCACAGAAAACCGGTAGTGAAGCAATGCTTGTATTGCTTCACTACCGCGTGAGCGAGGTTACCGGAGGCCCTAACTGTTCCCTCTTCCTCCTCCTACTCCCACCTTTAAGGCTGGCAACGCACTTGTGACTCTTGAGTTGCAGGTGCCCATGGGCGGCGGTAGTCATTTATCATCAGGTGACCCGTCTGCTCGTCTGCCCGCTATACCATTAAAAAAAATTACCCGTTTCAGTTTCAAAGGTAGCTGGTATATATCTAAGGGCTGCTTTACTAATAGATAGTATGTTACCTATGTTATGGGTAAGTGATGCCTCCAACTCTATGATCCTGGCAAATAGGAAACATACACCCAGTATTGTCTATATATTTTCCACGCGAACGAAGTCCCGGGCTTCAGCTAATTTATTAATAAGGTAGAGTATATTAATAAGGTAGTAGTCAGATATCGTAGTGCGGTCAAGTTCAAGCCCCCCCCCCCCCCCTCCAATAAAATAATGTATTTACACAGTACATGTGCTTACTTTAGGATTTTTCTATCAATTTAGCCTTTACCAACATCCGACAGCAATGCGTAAAGTTGTGCAGCTTAATTTGCTTCAGTTTTCCTTTTATTATTTGCCTGGTCAATGACCATGCTATAAATAAAAACATCAAATCACGAGAATTAAATCAGATTATCTATTTATTTATTATAAATGAGCTACTAATAACATAATAAAGGCTATTGTTTAGAAAAGAAAGAAAGAATTACTTTTTAGACAATGGTTTCCATGCGTGACATACGTCTATTACCTTTTGTTAGTTATAACAATACTAATGTATCGGTAGAAATATTTCCTGGACAGGATATAGATAATATTTCTCTTGTGTGCGCCGGATAATGGACGGTAAGGCTATTGGTATGTGCTTCCCATTCAAGAATGGGAGTGAGGAATCTTTAGATAACCGTAACGATGGAATAGGCATTAATAAGGCATGCGCTAAGGGCAGTTATTCGACTGATTATGAATAATGTGATGGTGTCCTTAAGTGAGATTGCAATAATGAGAGGAGTTTTGTTTTTCAAATATGTGTAATTTTACTTTACAATGTCTAACTTCATCACTACATATTATAAAACAAAGTCCCCCGCCTCGTCTGTCTGTCTGTTCGGTTTAAACTCAATTACTACCGAACGGATTTTCATACGATTTTCACCAATAAATGGAGTAATTCATGAGGAAGGTTTAGGTGTATAATTCATTAAGGTTTTGTGTAAAATGGCTGAAATATGATGATGATTGTTGAAGATGTCAGAAAAAATCAATACATGCTTTGCTACCCGTGCAAAGCCGGGGCAGGTTGCTTGTTGGTATAATAAATCTAAGAATATTTTTTACGTAAGTATACCATTCACTAAATTGGAAAATAAGCAGGTACATAGCCGACACGATGTGTCTTATAAACACTTTCAACCCCCACAGACGATGCCAACACAACGGTGGAACCATACTCTGAACTGTGCAACTGCAATTTTTTTCATATAGGTACTTCTGCAGAAGACTGTCTGTTCTGACTTACGAATATGTTGAAAAGAAATTACGCTTCAAACATTTTGCAACTAATGAACAAGAGAGTGGAAATAGTAATTGCGCAACAAGTACTTATACAAATAAATCACACGAGGAAACATTGAAAGACCTACAATACCAGGAAATTTTTTTGTCTTTCTGGTCTCCTGGTGCATTTTAATAGTCTTTAAATTGTTTAAAATGAAAACCAGATCCTTGATCATGGTTGCCTTCAGTGACGATTACAGAAGTCTGGTAGAGGAAATACTGTGTAGGTTATGAGTATTCAGTACGTAATAGCACGATAGCTAAGTATATTTTTTTAAGTATTTATTTATTAAATATATATATATACGGTTTTACTCAGGTGAAGGTAAAGAGACCTGCCGCGTCCGTGTCAGGCTCCAGACTCTTTATTGTAAAATAGCAAAAATATTACGTTTCTCTTCAACGGATATTTACGTTTTTGCAATCAGAATAATCAACTAGAGTGATATAAGATGGACTTATGTCATTATCAATGTCACACAAAAAGTGATGCAAAAAAATTGTGTCCTTATTCCATTTTGAGTTTACCACATAGAACAATGCTGATGTATTACCTAGTACCTATCTAATAGATTGCCTTAGTTACTAATCGTCCTAGTAATTGTTTGAATATTTTTTTAAACGCAGATGTTATAACATGATGTAAGCAGTTACCGGTGTCTATAACAGGGTTGCCAGATTAGAAAATTTTATTATATGATTTTTTTTAAATGTCGGGAGTTTGGTATTTTTGTTGGGAATAATAAACTGCACAATGTTAGATTAGTAATATAATAAAGTCAATAATTATTTAGTAGAATCTGTATCTAAGTATAATTATTATTATTACTATTAAAAATTATATAATTGTTATTATTACTATTAAAAATTATAAAATTGTTATTATTACTATTAAATACTAAAAAAATTTACGATATACTAATTGGTTAAAATGTAATTCTCCGATTTGTCACACACACGGCACTACTGCGCGCTGCACCATGACTAAAATAAGTAGAAACGCACGATTTTATTGTAGTTTAGTAGTTTGAGGTTGTGTTTCACCGGTTTATTGAGTATTTTTTCGAGAATCTGGGGATTACATGTCATAATTATGTGAAAAATAGTATATCATTACATTTTGTATAAAATCTGGCAACCCTGTAGGCACAATTCCTATCACATTGTCGCTTCTGTCCCACATAAGTATTGATGATATAGCATTATGATAATAGTACTTCTCTACTACTCTCCTGTAGTGTGAAGGTATTTCTCCAGTCGAGCGACTACCATTCCCACCGTTTGAAATATTTTTTATGCAATAGTTTCCGTTGTAAGCCAAATAAACATAAGAATTTCTACAGAGGATATTTGTTATTTTCTGGACAGGATGTAGACAATGGGCAAATGATATTTGCTTCCCAAGCCGGCGCGGAGCATCTTCAGGAAAGCATGAGATATGCATTAATATGAAACGACTGAGTGATTAGTTCTTTGTTGCTAAGTATACTGGAGACCACAAGAGACAGATAATTGTGTCCCTGAACATTGGTCATATTATATTAAGTTTTTATTATCCTTTGCATCTTAAATGTCATTTTAATAATTTGTTAGCCAATTAATAATATAGGTAGGTACCTATATTATTAATTGTAATAAAGAAAAAAAATAAAATAAAATGTAATATAATTATAGAATATAATATAATTAGGGCCTCCTGACACAAGTTTTTCCATACTTAAAAGGAGGTCTCAGCAATTTTGATAAATGTGTAATAAAATAAGTTACTGAAATAAAACATTTTCATTTTTTTCATTTTAGGCAAAATTATGTGACATTTACTTCATTATTTTGTCAGTAATACAATATTGTTGTACTTAGTATATCTGATGGCTTAAGACAGAATACGGTCGAAGGAATAACTTAATGTTAACGGGAAGTTTAAGCTTTAACAGAGGGAAGAATCATCATAATTTTACATGCATCCATGGACGCAACATGTACAATTAAATTCGTAACATTCTTGAACACACACACAAATAACTCGTATTTATTTCGTAGCGAAAGCATAAAAGAGCAACCAAGACTGGCCTAACTGTAGGAGGACCCTTGCTTTAATCTCAGTTTATCTATCTTAAAATGGAGGTGCAAATTGTAGTTCAAGAATTCCGTGTAAAAGTTAACTACATGAAGTTCATGGCAAAATTCAGCAAAAATAGTTTAACATTTTAAATACACTCATGAAGTTTTATCATACTCATCATCTTATCACTACGGGACGTCCACTGCTGATCATAGGCCTCTCTCCTAAAGATTTATGTCATCATCTCAATTGGATACGATTTTATAGCTAACCCTAAGATATGGTGTGCAAAACTATAACTACGATTGTTAATACATTTTAATTTAGTCTTCTGCATTCCGATAACTCGGTCACAGACAGGGTAACCCTTTCGTCTTACGGGTGACAAAATAAACAGCTGAGATAAATTCCACGTTGAGTTTCGTGCATGTTTTCGAGTTCACAGACGGCGAAATGAATGACGTGAAAAATTTATTAATTTCGGCCGTGCGTTTTGTTGCTATTTCTTTATACGAATGTTTTGCAATGGAGTGAAATTTACTCTTCGGTTAACAAGTCATAAACTCGGATTTATAGTTTGATTCTGTGTACAAACTTTGCTGGAATTCAATGCAGCTTTGCGTTACCTTGAAAGTTGGAGAAGAACGAAAACAGTACATTAAAAATAATGTAACGACTAGACTACCTTCATCATAAAAATGTTTAATGTGGTCTGAGGATTGCTGCTACGATTTGCGGTTAGTTTTTCTGCTCAATTGAGTGTCTTGAATCTCTGTAGAAATTCTGACATGCACTACTTTTCGTTATCGTAATCTGTGTAATATCAAATCCATTTGTCTCTTTATCTATAATATAACCTAATTCCTAATCGAAATGTATCCCTTGACCTTCGTTTCTTTTCTCTAAAGTAACAAAAGCATAAAGTATGTAAAGACAATATATGTCATATCTTTAAATACAAACGTTTATAATAAAGAAGTCTGTAGGTAGCAGGATAAAGAAATCGATTACTTTTACATAAGCTATCACTTATCAGTTGAATTCCAAAAGCGTAACGTGTTCAGATACCACTTCACGGTACGTTGCTGTTTTATCAATGATATTTCATTATACCGATGTGCTAATAACTGTATCTAATCAACTGCAATGCAACACCAATCTCCTTTGTTAAGAAAGCTTAACATACAGGTAGAATGGTCATGAAGTTTCTGGAGCCTTGAAAATAAAGTTCAAGAAATTGAAAGAAGTAATAGGTAGGTAGTATTGCACGTTTTATAAAAACGATTGCAAAGCAGAAACTATTAAACATAACACAGCGTAGGTAGGTAGATGTTATACACGTGTTATAGTAACATTTTGAGTTGAATTGCAGTGGAACCCTCAATTGAAATATCCAGCGAAGACGCAGAAACGCATAAACTCAATTTTATTTTTAAATAGACGGAAGAATTTTTAATAGTCCAGTTAATATTTTGATGTCACGGTATTGTGGTAAACAATTACAGAAATGTGATAGCAAAATGTAAGTATTTTTTTGAGATTGAGCTTAATATTTCATGGGTTCAAGACAGTAGTGCGATGAATGATGAGGATTGGATTTAATTTTCTTTTATGTAGAACCTGTTTTGTTAGATTTTTACGTGGCAGCATTGTTGTTTTTAAATAACGTTCTTTTAACTGACCAAACGCTCGTAGTAGTTTAAGTATTACTTAAACTACTACGAGCGTTTGGTTAGGTTTAGAATGGCCTACCTCCTTAAAGGAGGTAGGCCATTCTAAACTTTAATTCTGTTTGGCCATTAAACAGAAAGCCAAATTTCACATAACGTATAAGGACGTCTGTACTGTACCTACATAAAATATGGGTTGCGAACTTGCTAGCGTATCATTATGTGAACATCTTAACCAGTTTGACGTGACGTTTTTATAAATAGGACCTAAAGGTAAACCGTTATGTACCTACTACTTGAGAGTTTTATAAAACACGGCTTACAGTTTGTTAATAAATATAATGCTACAAAAGTAAAAAAAAAAAAACAGTTTGTAACGAAGGATTAGCCGTAAAGAAAATTTTGTACGGTCACGTATAGAGTCAAATTATCTGCATATTATTATTTAGCATATGGTTTTATAAGCTACATAAAATACTACCAAAAAAAAGTACCTAGTGTATTCTAGTAGATATGTGATTAATAGAAAATACCTTAATTTAATAGTACTTCCATCAGGAGTTTAATAAAATTTTAAAATAACTAAACTGTTGAATAAAACTCACCTTCAATAAATACACATAACTCTTGTAAGCATCCAACAAATAATCCGTCTTTTGTATTAAAAAAAACTCACAGGAATCACATTCACCAGTTAAAAAATCATCCACGTAAAATAGTTTCGTCACCAAACACAATGTTGAAAAACAAAAGGGGACAAGACAAAAATGCTTTATCACAATTTTAGACGTCCGTTCGCCACGAAGACGACCCCGCGACTGGACGAACTCCGGCTTCGTACTTCGTGCAACGTTTCTAATTTTATAACGTACCAGTAACACGAGATAAAGCCGGACTTTAGAGAGGCTTTTCTTTTTGCTTAAAAAAAAAACACAATCAACGATTAAAAAAGAAATGATTCAAATAACTAATGAGGATTGTATCAATTAATTTCAAAAGCTGTTTAAAGTCTTTATACATAAAGGACTTGGTTCTGTACTAATTACACAAATAGGAAGGTACTTACATAGTTTGGAATTGTACAATTTTAACAAAACTGAACTTTAAGGAAGCGTACTTGTAGACGGAGCTTTCAAACGACGTTGGTTGTCAGTAGAAAGTAAACAAAATAAATTTTGGCATCCATTGATGTTGGCACTATAATTAATATGCACACTACTTCCTGCTTGTCCCATTGTAATTGAATGTGTTATATTGTATAATTTATTCCATATAGTGTCACATTATGTAATTATTGTATATAATTACAACAGAAGAACCCAAAAGCGGCAGCCAAAAAATATATCTGACATCACTGATATTTCATGAAACATTCCTATAATTCGCTACGTGGGCGTAAGAATAGGTATATGGACCACATAATTGAATCACGTCGTCGCCTTCAATTGTCGCAGCATTTACAGTCCAATATGAAAAAATTATGTTTGCGTTATACGACCCTTTTATTGAGGAAGGATAATTAAGGAAGATAGGTTTTATAACATTGCGCTGTGATACAAGGAGTTTTACAAAATCTAAACAATAGGAAGGCGTATCGACAATCACTACATAATATATTATAAAACAAAGTCCCCCACCGTGTCTGTCTGTCTGTTCACGATAAACTGAAAAACTACTAAACGGATTTTCATGCGGTTTTCACTAATAGACAGAGTGATTCATGAGGAAAGTTTAGGTGTTTCAAATATGTTGATGATTGTTGAAAATGTCTCTGCTACCCGTGCGAAGCCGTAACGCAGGAAAGTTGTTGAAATTACCACGTCACAGAATGGTATATCAGCAGAGAGATGCTTCGATAATCATCATCTAGATTGTCAAGAAATCATTGCATATAAACATCAACTTCATCTTTAGGATTTTATGAGGCACAATAACTGAAAGTCAAACACTCTTGTTATCAGATTATACCATACCTACATGTAATCTAATTCTAAAACTTTGTATACAAGGGTAGTGTCGAAACAAGCCTTGTTTCGACACTGCGCTTGTATACAGTGAAACTTCTTTAGAATCGTTGTGATTTAAAATTCGATGAAACGGAAGCATCACGATAAAGTTCCTACGATAAAGTTCCTATTATCTTTGTCTTTGCGCGTACTATATGTCAATGTCAACGTGGTGTAATTTGTATTAAATTTATTTTTTCTTTTTTCTCCACATTTTACTTATACTTAATTGATTCTTTACAAATTTATATTTAAATCCAACCTTAACCTATATTGAAAACGAAGTATTGTTTGTTATGAAAGTTGTGTACAGTTGTAACTGGACTTCAGGTTTGCTTACTGTTTATTATTAAAGCCATTCTTTGTATATCTTGATCTGTTGTCTGTATCTGTACCTATTGATAATAACTTTGATAGAAATTATCTAAAATGAAATTTATTAACTTATTTATGTTGATTTTACTTTTTTTTATTTCTCGTTCTCTCGTAGGCTACTTTTCTGAAGTTTCACTTCTGCCGTGTGTGAATTGCACACACACACACACACTTTTTTTATAATGACTTCTTTTCTTTTCGAGCAACGATTAGCTAATCGTTCACGTAATTTGTAGTTTGCGAATCTAACATTTACTTATATATACGTCTTGATTAACGTTCAGTGGCAAATTACTGATTGAAAAAGATTTATTAAACAATGTCAAACATATTACATATTCAAGATACAAAGATCGCCTGGAAGAAATCGCCGTGAATGATAACTTATAACAGATAAGACCGCCAATTAATATACTTAAATGTTTGTATTCATGTCTGTATGTTTATTACTGTAATTGTGTACAATAAAGAGAAATAAATGTATCAGAGAATCCTAACATTAACACAGGAACATGTAACGGAAACATTCCGATTTTTTATTCAACAAATTTCGCAAACAAGCACGTAGCCCGCATAATGGAAAGACATTAGCAGTGTCTGTGAATTCTATTCAAAGACACTGCTAATGTCTATCCTACACCCTCATCCTAGAGCGGTTTAGACACTACTCACCGGCAAAAATGTAACGTCACGCTAGCAGTGCTGCTTAGCCGCGATCTTCTGTGGAGTGGAGCTGCTTCTCCAGTGCTTGTCTGTCTATTTGCTTTGCGTGCAACCTGAAAAATCTAGGTATAATACGTTTTACCGAGATTTGCAGATTTGCCAGAAGTCTTGGGTTCCATTCCCTCCCAGGACAACTGTGTGATGAGAGGATCATTTGTTCTGTGTCTGGGTGTTATTAATCTATAAATGTTGTTAATCTATAAATTGTATGTGTTTCAATCAATCAATCAGCCTATCATAGTCCACTGCTGGACATAGGCCTAACCCAATGTGCGCACAGCATCCGGTCCTCCGCCTTCCGCATCCAGTCCATTCCTCTGCTACCTTCTTCAGGTCGTCAGTCCGTCTGGTTAGGGGGCGTCCTACCTTCCGTTTACCGATTTGCGGTCTCCACTCTAGGACCCGTCTGCTCCAACAGCCATCGGTCCTGCGGCATACGTGGCCAGCCCATTGCCATTTCAGCATGTCTATCCTGCAGGTAACTTTGGCTCTTTGACGGATGATCTCATATGTGTTTAGTAATATATAAATATGTTTATCAGCAGTATGGGATCAGACGGCCGTTTGCGAAGCGAGGTGTCAAAAAAGTTGGCGGGATAAATAGGATCGTCATTTGGTGGTCTGACCCCGGCTTGTCATAAATTTGGACAGATTAAAAATAGAAGGGAAGGTGATTTCCACATTTTTGAAAATTTAACATTGCAATAATAAAGCATTCAAAAAGAAATTGTACTAGGTAATGTTGTGTATTTTTTTGCTCTCGTATTCAATGATAGCCAGTAATTAGTTTCCATAATAACGTGGTAAAAATAAATGATTTGTTACAAGGTGAGCACGGGTGTGTCTTGATGACAAGTTCGTTGGGGCACACGGAACTAGCGGGCGTCGAGCCAAACCGACCAGCTGGATTTCAGTATCTAGTTTTATATTCGTAATGAAACTATTAGGATTAGTTGCTTTGATGACTAGGAATGTGGCATATACCAATGAAAGAGTGAGAACATAAAAAGTGTTTTTCTTGCAATTGTTTTTTTATTATCTTTCGTTTTGTATAATTGCGTTATGTAGGTATGTCTGTCTTATTTAGATCCCGTCGACTACGCTTCAAGGCTCAGACTTATTAGTTTTATAGATCGATAACACGATAACAATGCACCAAACCACAGATAAGACAATAGTTACTTCGTAAACTAAACACAGATTTAGCACTGCTTTTATTAAAATAATGATGTATTGATAATATGATTCTGAAAAGTGTAATAGGTTTATTTTAATTTTAAATATAATGTAGGATGTCTCACATGCCAGCAATGGTGAAGATGTCTCACTTATTTTGATTTAACACCTGTTATACGCCTATCACGCCTATGTCTACCCATATTTTGAACAAATGGTTTACAGAGATACTAAATTTTTTCATTTTTAGGTGATAACATCATTGATGTGTTATCAGGCCGATGTTATCGCCTCAAAATCACCTTGTATACTTATGTTTTAAGTGTTTTTACTCTTCCAGTTCTATATTCCCACAACAATTGTAGTTAAATAAAGTGAAATATTCACGTTATTTTACTGAAATAAAACTTATCATAGTGCAACATTCGTGTATACATCCGTGTACGTAGGTATACATAACTGGATTGTGGATTTCTCACAGAAAATATTAACTATGATTTTGATGTAATTATAATGTATATCTGCTTTTAAATTAAATTCTTAACTACAGTTAGTTTTCATGTAGATACGACCCTAATTATAAACAAAATGGCCATCATTAATCAGTAAAATTCCTTGACGCAGAGCATGTCCGTGTGTCAGGGTATTAGTCATTCGGCCTTTACCAAAGATAAATACAGCGTGGTTTTCGAATTTAATTATATAAACACTACATACATAACATTATCTTTGAACGTGTTGTAGTTTTAAACGTAATCGTCAATTTAGTGCGTTAGGAACGGCAAATAAACATGTTAGATAATAGTTTCAAAAGATAGTAACTACTTCGCTGTTAGAAAAATCTATTTTAACATTGTTTTTTTAAATACTTCTAAGGTGTTAAGGCACCTACGGCAGATATCTGCTTGACTGGCCTATTATCTTCAACCCACAGGACGTCATTGGAGAACAGGACTTGCACCTACTACTGAATAGGATCACCAGTGGTCAGGTCTAGCTAGAGTTTATGAAAACCGGTAACCATTTACCATCAGGTCGGTAGAGTGATTGATGGCCAAAGATGGTTGTGATCGGACGGTATACGGACACGCTTTTACGTCTGTTTTAGGGTTCCGTACCTCGAAAGGAAAAAACGGAACCCTTTTAGGATCACTTTGTTGTCCGTCCGTCCGAGCGTCTGTCTGTCTGTCTCAGGAACGCGTGGAGGTATCAAGCTGGAATTTCTATCAAATACTCAGGTTTACTGTCCCTTAGAGCTGTGAAAAAATCAAACTTCTAAGCCAACGCAATCAAAAGATACAGCCGTTTATGCCGCAAATTTTCGACACTCGCAAGTGAATCAAAACCTGCAGGGTACTTCCCGTGAACTCAGAATCTTGAAATTTGATACGAAGCAACGTCTTATAGCACAGATAAAGAAAAAATTGCGAAAACCGTAAATTTTTAGTTACATCATATAATAAAAATATTTTACGGAACCCTCGGCAGTTCAGTTCAGTATTTACTTACGCTTAACTTGAATTACTAATTATAGATAAAACTACTTGAACAAAAAGCTTGGCAAAGCGTGGCTCTCTGTTTATGAGTCACAAGTACATCCTAATTAATCAGTCCTAATTAACATAATCAATGTGAATGCGAGTTCTTTTGTTTGTTAGTTAAGCTTTTACTCCTTAACTGCTCAACAGATCATTACTTTAAACCTTATCCTTCCCTACCCCCCCCCCCCCTCCCTCTTCTCCTACTCCCACCTTAAAGAGCGGCAACGCACTTGTGACCCTTGAGTTACAGGTGCCCATGGGCGGTGGTAGTCATTTACCATCAGGTGACCCGTCTGCTCGTTTGCCCCCTATACCATAAAAAAAAAATAATATGTCACCTTACACCCAGAAAAAAGTACTTATCTACTGTTCCCGGGGATAAAAAAAATATCGGCGAGAGCAAAGCCTCGTGCAAAAGCTAGTTAAGATATATATTGATTCATATTTTTAATATAACAGAAACCATTATTCTTAAAAGTTATACGTTTATTAATAAATTATATTATAATTTCCATTTCTTAATTACAAACTGTGAGTGTGTGTGCCAAAATACGGAGTGACTAATGCACTATACAATAGTAGGTACAATTACTAGGAAATGTAGGTGTTAGGAATGTTTTTCAAATATATAAAATATATAACTATACCTAGTTGCAGAATAAATAATAGGGAGGAATATTAGTGGCAGTCTAAAATCTAACAAAGCTCACACCAGCTAGTGTTCCTACCTCTCCAGCCATCGATCGAGCGGAGTCGAGCTGGCCCATACGTGCCGGAGCATGGCTCTCCCAATCTATACATATATAGGTACATATTCTTTCATAGAAATTTGACTAGATATTTTTCTTAATATTTGGTCTGATGGTCTTCTGTTAGTATTGACAACAAATAATAATATGTATTTTGTCTACACGACCACATATATTAGGTATTATTGTCAGTTTTACACTCACTCCCATGCGGATAAAATAGTAAGTACTTATAAGTTCATAAAAAAATTAAGTACCTACCTACATTTAACTTTGCGTGTTCAGCGCAGTCTCGTGTTTTAGAAGCAAAATTTCGAATTTTTGCAAACAATTTGTTTAAAAAAAAAATCTTAGATAGTACGTCCATGAATAAAACGTAACGGTAACGGTACCACCTATCCCGTCCGTAACGTAACGTCTTCGGATATAACAAAAAAGATTAATACTCACAGTCAGTGATTACCCATCTAGGTAGATCATCTTGCATTATAGGTTCATACATGTTTCAGTATTATATATTTTAGTATTGCAACTGCAATATGCATTACAACGCTACGGTTGCGTCCAAAGAGTATACAAACCAAAAAACACTACGTTATCGAGTTAGAGTTGCGTCAATAATCGCAAGGGCCGGAAGCAAAGACGTTGCCATGACAACACGAATCAAACAAGTCGTTTTGACATTCTATGGAGTAAAGAATATTATATTGCACAAATATTACTGTGGTGTTTGCTAAAAATGGATTTAAAACTAATGGATAAGCTCCGCTTACTAAAAATGGATACAGAACTACGACCTCAAATAAAAATGAAGCCCATCAGCAGGTATTATTTTATAACTGGAACTAATCCTGGCGAACAATTCTACGTTTTTGCTTCAACTGCTGCGTGGCTTATAAGAAAAACCGGCAAAGACTTCGAGCAACCCAATGAAGAGGATGATCCGAACAGCATAATTGCAACTATACTTGATGTTCTGAGAGAAAAAGATATCGCTGTTGACTTCTCGTCACATAAACTTAAGCAAGGCTTCGGCGAACAAGTTTGCTACATTCTTAATGTATTAGCAGATGAAGCTTTGAAGAAAATTGATTTTGAATGGCAGAAGCCCATCGTTGATATACCCGAGCCTGAAGAATCTTCTGATGATGTAGACCAAGTCGAAGACGAGACGGAAATTTTCTTAGATAAAGTAGAGGAAGAAATGGCAATATATTCTGGAGAATCAGACGAAGAGTTTAATGGTGAAGAGCCAGAGTCTACTGTAGTTAAAAAAGTTCACGATTGGGAGGCATGGAAGTTGGAATTAGAAAGAGTGGCCCCTGCATTGAGATTGAAGATATCTGCAGATGGTCGCGATTGGCGAGCAAGGCACTCTCAAATGCGAACATACAGAGATGAGTTATTCGATAGATTTAAATCTACTGGCACTCAATTAAACAAGTTGCATGGAAATATAGGTTCTGTTATGGACAAGATCGCTGCAAGAGAGAATATACTTAACGAGCAGTTTGACCCTTTGATTAAAGAGTATATTTCTTTACTAGACGAGTTGAATAAGGTTACTAATGAATATAAGGAAGCTAGTGTAGGGGTGACAGAAAGGCAAGAGATGTTGAATGAATTGACTAACAAAGTGGAAAATATAAAGCAGAGAACAGAGTCGAAAGGTTCTTCAATGAATGACAATTCTCCGCTAGTGACTGCTAAGAAAGCAGTTGCGACTTTGAAAAAAGATATTCAGGATATGGATTTCCAGATGATAATTTTGCTATGGTTGCTGACGTCCAAGGAGAATCCTAATAGTAATAATCTATTTGCTAATGAATCTAAAATGATTGGAATTGAGACCTATTAAAGTAGATGATGCACAACAATTCAGACTTTTTTTAAAGTGAAAGCGTAGTTTTGTGAACGGTTATAGGTAGGTTTTTTAATTTTTAGTAAATTAAAATTAACGTTTGTGTTGAAGTCTAATATAAAGTATAAATCATAAATTTGTGCAATTTTGCATGACAGTCCCCCCTCCACAAGTAGCTACTATTCGAAACTTCTGTGCCACCAGATTACTTGAGACCAATGTAATAGCTGGTAGAAGGGCGTCGTCTCTTCAGCTAATCTGCTAATGTGACTGGTTTAATCTGAACTCGACGAGTTTTTTTGTATTAAAATAGTTATGTCAGAAAATTCGTCAAGTTCACCTTAAACCAATAGGTTTATCCGATCCTGAGTTTGAGGGGGATCTGAAAATGGCTCGAAATTGTTTGTGTAAATAAGCATTGCAGTGCTTCGGGCACGAGGTCTTTCCCGCGTACTCCCGTGATAGATAAGTTTATTCTTCTCGTCCCTCTTGGTCCTTCAAAGTATCGGTGAAAATCAGCGACGATCATCGTATACACTAGATGTCAAAAAATACTACGGGTACTAGCTACATTTACATGCAAATTAAAAAAGACATGCTTTTGACGTGACAACGTCTTATAAATTGGTTTGCCGGGTGACACTTCAAGAAACTGCGTTACGCTCCGCTCACGTTATGCGCTCACAATGAGAGCGAGTGAGAGGCACGCGTCCCTTCCACTCGGGCATGGTTATTATTTTACCACTCAAAGTCGTTGTCACGTAAAACTTTCGCCCGTATACCGACTTTACAGGCAACCAATTTTTTTTTACTTGATTCGGGGTCGTCCATTAATCACATGATGTTTTTTTTAGCACCTTGTTAACCCCCCTCCCCCCAGGTTTTAGACTAACCCCACCCCCTAGCTAAAATGCTTAATCTGTTCAAAAAAAAAATATATACGTGACATCTCACTACACACCCTCCCCCCCTCCGATTTTTTCCGAACCCTTTTTTGTGACTCTTGAGTTACAGGTGCCCATGGGCGGCAGCAGTCATTTACCATCAGGTGACCCGTCTGCTCGTTTGCCCCCTACTTTATAAAAAAGTCGGAGCTGATCTGATGATGGAGCCAGGAGGTGGATAGTGGAACTCTTCAGTGGCTACTAGTAAACCCCTCGAGTTTGGGCTCATATGATTTGTTTTGAGGAGTCCAACAGATTGGGCTTGGTGACGATGGTCTGATGATGGAGCCAGAAGGTGGATAGTGGAACTCTTCAGTGGCTACTAGTAAACCCCTCGAGTTTGTATAAGTTTACTAAATGATGTATGATTTACTAGCTGCACCCGCCGGTTTTAGACCGGGTAAGTCCCTGTGCTGCGGGAATATCTGGATAAAAGGTAGCCTATGTGTTAATCAAGGTCTCCAGCTATCTACATACCAAGTTTCATCGCAATCGGTTCAGTAGTTTTTGCGTGAGAGAGAGTAACAAACATCCATACATCCTCACAAACTTTCACGTTTATAATATTAGTAGGATTTAATTTGAGGCAGTCGCAGGTATAATCTTTGACTTACTATGGCATCAGTTATCAAGTTGGAAATTACATGAATAAAACTCAAGATCTTTGCACATTGTGTATTGTAATATTAAAAATTACATAAAAATATATAAACTTATAACACATCGATTTGTAGTCTATGATTACCTAAAGATGATATAGCAATATAGTCAATATAAAATTATTTATTGAGATTAAAAAATAATACATCTTTGGTGGTAAAAGTAAAATAGGTAACTTAATATTCTTACATAAGGCAATATTCTTACAGAAGTGTAGTTGTCATTTGACAATAAAAAAGTATAAGTGTAAATGTTTTTTTTTTTAAACCTATGAATAAATAACCTTTTAAACTGTGACAGAATGAGGGAAATGGGGAAAGCGCATGGGTAAAAAATAAAAAATAAATTTGGCATAGTCATATTTCTGGGTAAGACAAAAAATATTTATAAAATATAATAACCATGTTTTTCTGCAGATACTTGTTTCATAAAATAATTATTTACGTGTACGATAAAAATATTTTTGTATACTAAAATCACACTCTCTTCAAGGTCTGACCCAAGTTACACGTTGCTCTATAAATCATTAGGTATATTCATTCTAATTATTTCAGTTTTCATAGCATACAATTAGAAAAAACATTTTTAGTCATAACAGCAAAACCTATGAAATATGCACTGGTAAAGTGATTGCTACATTTATACCTTGAAAAAAAAACAATTTAATTAAAAGTACTTAATATCAAAATGATGTACAGGAATGACGAAAAAGTAAAAATATAAAATAATTTATTATTTTACTTAGATAAGTTGAACTTCTTTCGCTTTTGTGCCGTACACGTTTATGACAAATCCATACTTATTCGCGATTTCTTTATCTTTAACTAGCAACCCGCCTCAGCTTCGCACAGGAAGTAGAGACATCTTCAACAATCATCATCATATTTCAACCCATTTTCACAAAACGTTAACGTGTTATACCTTCCTTTACCTCTGCCTCATGAATCACTCTGTATATTGGTGAAACCCGCATGAAAATCACACAGCACAGACAGACGCGGCGGGGGACTTTGTTTTATAATATGTAGTTAATGCGAATAAGTACAGAGATCGAGATCGTGTTAAAAAATCCTAATTTATTAATATCTCAATATAAGAATAATAAAGAATAAAAATATAAAATTATTATTATGTTCTTTCACTGGGAGATCTTTAAGATCATCACCATCCTGCTCTCTTTGGTTATAGTAGCAATAGACAATTATTATAATCCTTATTAAATAAGGGTGCTGCCAATTTGTTATAAGAAAACATGTATGTAGTTCAAAGCGCTTATAAACTTGTGTGCTGTGATACGCAAGCCTTTTTTTGGTAAGAAGCGTGTATTAATAATAATAACATCTCACACACAGCCGTCTGATCCCAAACTAGGCAGAGGCTATGGTAACCAGACGGCTGATAAACATTTTTGTATATGTCTAAATACAATAGAATAGAAATAAACTTTATTGTACACCAACAAAAATGTTTTTACAAGAAATACATCAGGTGAATATGTACTAAGGCGGCCTTATCACTGAAAGCAATTTCTTCCAGGCAATCTTTGGATGGACAAATGGACAATAAATAAATGAAATACATACATATTTTATTGTAAATCGTTTTCCCTGAAACGCTCAAGACTACAGAAAGCAGCGATAAAATGTAATAAATCTATTACAAAGGATATTTATTTTAAAATTACTTTGTAACGTGTCTTAAAATTTAAGTTACAGATCTGTTTTAGACTTCGATTTTTTTTATTGTGGTATGCATGTTTTATTTATGACAGACAGTTTCGAGTCACAGGCTTGAGACCCTGATCTGCTTCCGCTTACATAATTCTCAAGCCATCTGTATATGCAATGTTTCTTTCTTTCCATTGCATTCCCTTAGGGGTCGTCCATTAATCACGTGATGTTTTTTTTTTGTAGTTTTAGACTAACCCACCCTAGCCAGTACCACGTGTTTTTTTTACTTCAAAATATATTAAACATTTTCAGAATATTATCTATAAACAGATATAATAGCGCGTTCTACAAAAAAAATTAATACACGTGATATCTCACTACACCCCCCCTTGTGATATTTCGTGATTTTTTTCCGAACCCCCTTCCCTCCTTTCTAGCCTCACGTGATTAATGGACAATCCCTTATTAGCTATATTTTCCTTTCCATATACTACCAATTTTCCATTCTTTAATTCCTAATGTGCCCGGTTGACGACAATGGGCTATAACGGGTGTAAGGAACGGCCTGCCGAATATTGAAATAGTAGAATCAGAATATTGAAATAGTACATCATTCTGAGTTGGAACCATTGGAATTTTCTGCCGGATTTTTTTTATTTTACATTTTTTTGGTTAAAAGTGATATCACAATGAGTAAACAGAATATTTCATAGGAAAAAAAATGTGTGTGTGCAATTCAAACACGGCAGAAGTGAGACTTCAGAAAAGTAGCCTACGAGAGAATGAAAAATAAAATGTAAAATAAACACAAATAATTTACTAATGTTAATAAATTTAATTTTAGATAATTTTTATAAAAGTTATTGATCAAATTAACACAGATGTGTTAAATAATTAACATTAATGTGGTATTAATTAACCAACGAATTTTAATACGCAAATGCACAAAAAATTATACCCGTGAATGATACACCACGTTGACTATGACGTATTTTTTGAAGGCTCCGTAGTACGCAGGCGCAAAGACAAAGATTATAGGAAACACTGTATACTTGTATTCCATCTCATTCTCTCGCAGGCTAAATCCTATTTATGAATGTGTCTCTTTTTGTGTGATTTTTTCGTTTTATCGAATTTTCAAATCACAACGATTGTAAAGAAGTTTCACTTCAAAAATCAATAAATACCTCATAGGGCCAAAAACTACAATGTAATCAATTAATCAACATTTATGCAATCAGCTGCTTCGACGACGGCGAACCTTTAAAGTCATTCACCGTACCGCACAAAAATAATACCTACGCTTGTTGCGTTTCCATTGCGTAGCGCAAAATCAAAGAAATGGCTGTAAATACTTAACCTCGCATTTTATAATGAACTGACTTTTGCACTGGATAAGTATCCAAAGAAAGCCGTTTTTGTATGTATACAATAGGCTGGGGACCCAATTTGAGTTGGTTTTATTTATGTACTAATAACACATGTAAGGGGAAACTAGAATATATTATATTTATTTACTTGGTGAATACTGTACTTACGTGATAACTATTCTAAAAGGGCTACTAATACCAAATAAATTAATTCATTTTAAAGCTTTATATTATGCTGCGTTTTGCTATGACTAACTTCAAATGTGTAAAACTAATATCGTTTAATTAAACATATTTTTTTTTTTTTTTTGTGTTATTATTTTTACAGTAAACGGTTTGAAGTTTAAATGCGTGGCAATTTTTCGCGAAATATGTTTTTCTGAAAAAAATAAATACTAACAAAATACTCATTACTTATTCACTCACATTTCTGTCTATCATGTCATGTTTTGTAAATTTACAAAGTTGTAAACTTACAAAGTCATGTCATGTTTTGTAAACTTGTAGGTATAATATATGTAAGTTTCAAATCATTTAAACGAGTACTGAAAATTGTTAGACGGCTTAGAATTCCCAACAACAGCCAATTAGATATACAGGTATGCCATCCTGACCTGTTCCAGCTATTGCTAAACACTCCCCAATCTATCCGTATAAGCAATATTCCTTTCTTTTTTTTGGGAAAGTATTGGGAGTATATTAAAAGGGAAAGCTAGGTCACCTTTCCCTTTCGATACACACTAAATTTTCCCATTTTTAATTCCCAAAGTGCCCGGTTGAAGGCTTGCCCTTATTACATTAGTGGGATCAAACTATAGTGGGCAAACTGTGGGGATACAGGCGTGGACCTAAAGCGAGTATTTCAAAAGCGAAATAAAATATTGCAAGGGAGTATTTGCAAAGCTAATAATGAGAAGCATGGCATTATTGATTATACTTTTAGTACATAACTAGAGCCTGATCAAGCTTGTATATCTTTGTATATCTTATAATAATAATAATATCTTATAAAATATAATCTAAATGTTAGCCTATTTACACGCTTTAATAGTTTATAGATATGTACTACATGTGCCGAGAGTTTTATGTAAACTTAATTAAGATAATCTGGTCACATTTTCAAAATACTAAAAAAAAATTTGGATGGACAGATAGACTTTTTGAAGTTGATTAAAATTTAATTACAATAACCTTTTTAAATACTGATTTAAATATGGTAATTATTTGTAATGTATGCCAATTCAAACTTATAATAATATCAATTTGAAGAAAAGAAAGATTGTGACAGACATTACATGACATAAATTTATCATTACTCTGTGGAAACACGTGTGGTCACGACTCTATTAACTAGCTAGCGGCCTGCCCAATTGCCGGTTCATGTGTGAAGGCACTAACTAATAATAATTAATAACAATTAGAGCCAACGTGCACTACTGTTTTTAATCGGCCTAGTTTGACCAGTGGCAGTGAGCGCATTTAACGATTAAAAATCGACCGATCAAACTATTGAAAATTAGATTCCTATTTCATCAAACTATCGAACAACTATCTTCCATTGCAAAACGTGTGTGAAGTATCATGTAAACGCACGCACTGTATTCAACTAAACAATCGCGCGACATTCGATTCATTGCACAGTCAGTCAGTCGATGGTTCTAGTACGGGAGGTGTTCGGGGATTACTGCAACCAGTTCTAGAAGCCATTTTCAGTCCGCTTTTGGGTCTACACGTGAGATTCTTTACTTATAAATCGGCGTAGTGCGCGCCCCACCACAGGACTGAACTATCGACTGATAGTTTTATGACGATCGTCAGTCAGACGATAGCGACTATCGTCCGATTAAAAATCACCAGTGCGCGGTGGCTCTTAAAAACATTGAACTTAATACTCTTTACTTACTATATTTGGAATCCAATTGTACAATTTTAGAAAATGCGTATACAACCATCGTCAACTTAATTTTTTTTTTTATCTAAAGAACTGATTTTCTTAAGTATATATGTGGTGTACAGTCGGGGTATGAAAACCTTCGTCAGTTATTGAACTCATTCCTTTATAAAGTCATAAACTCTACTCTAGTAAAAAATTATAGTATAAGCCTATATTATCACAGCTTATGGAATAATATTAATTATAACTTATTCTGTATAATGATGTGGCAGTGTGATGATAATTAATTATCAATGATTATGGAGAGTACAAGTAAGGAGCAGCATCTTGTATGCAGTGATGTGCAAAAAGTAATTAGATTAATTATTACAAATTACATTGTAATTGGTTATTGAAATACTTTGAATTTGAAATTGAAATACATTGTAATTAATTTCATTGCACATCCAAAGTAATTCTAATTACAATGTAATTAAATACTGTGTAATAACGGTGATATATATTACGTTTTAATAAAATTATTTTGTAATTCAATTATTAATTTGATTACATTAGTAACTAGTTACACCCATCACTGCTTGTATGGGAAGTAAACCGAATAATGGTCTAAACAATAGTTCAAGAACCGACCGGAATGGCGCTAGTGTAGTCGAAGGGTGTGATAGTAGTGATAGTTATGAACTTAGCAGTTATAGGCAGAGTGAAGTGCGCTGAGTTACCAGTCTAATTGATGTAGCGATGAATAATGAAAAAATAGGCAGTCATGGGACTACCGACAGAAGTCAAAACTTAAACGAAACGACGAACTTAAAACGTCACATTAGCAGGTTGGTGACATTAGTAGTCTGGCAACCTGGCCGCCATTAGTGCCAGCTGACAGAACTCAATGTATGGATTAGCGCCCTCTAGTGGATCTATATATGTATTATTAGCGTGACGGTCACGAATTTAGTGCTTTTTTCCCTATAGCAAAAGTGCACAAACGTGCCTAAAGAAGTTTTCACATCAAAAATAAATACAGAATCTCAAATATCTGGTAATTTATTTAATGTTTATGTTAAAAAGTGCGCGGTTACAAAGCGCTACATTCTCCTTCCTAGTTACTTCACACTCTAGCTACGATAGCGCCACCTAAATACACAGTTTTGACATGTTTCATACATAGAGATAGCCCTCCTTACCCTTAGAAACCCTCCACCTCAATTTTACAAACATACGTCACCAAATGACATACACAAATATTTGAGTACATGTTGCGATTAGAAAAAAAACAGCGTCTAAAGATTCGACATAAAATAATACCTTACGCGAGCTAACGCTTAGCGAAATTTTTTTGAATATGGAATATTTATTTTATTATTTTCAAGCTAATTTGTACTTAATTGCTAAGCTCCGAGGGTCGATATTTATCTAAGTGGATACAAGTGAGTCTTGCGTACGTAAGCGATAAATAGTACAAAAATACAATTGGAATCCAAATTATTAATTAATTACATAACAACAGTTTCGTTATATCGATATGTAGGCTGTCTCACAGCCATCAAGTGTAATCGCTTTACACAGAGCGTAGCTTGCTAATTGTACAAATACAACAGATTTAAAAATATGTTATCAGAATTTTTAGGATACAATTTAAGCTAAATTATATTAATTAATTGGAATTCGAGCTTGACCAACTGATTTGGGTTTTAATTTCAATCATTTAAATAGCTTGCACACTCATTTTGTTTTCTGTCCTGTTTCTGGTTATTACACGTCTGTTGTGCACTGACCATAAAGCACGATTCCTTCATCTTGCACCTCGAGCAAATTATAAAAGAAATCTTTGTATTGTTAATGGTATTATTTTTTACTTAAATTAGCAATTCCTATCTCCAAGTACATATCGCCGACATATAAGAGACTGATCATATTAGTCGCAATGTTACGCTCTGTGGCAAGCTCCCTTTGGACAGCTTGTTAAAAAAAACAAAAGTTTAATTACTGTTTACCTCGTTATCGTTGGCCTGGTTGAGTATTAGGCTTTTGGCTTGACCTAAATAAATTCCATCAGGCTTCGGCGAATCATCGAAAGTGACATTGTATTTCCTCTTCAAATCATCCATGAATTCTTGCTTTAAGAGTGCCAGGCAGCTGGAACATGGTTATGTTTTCATGATATAAAAAATTTTTTAACTTTCACATACACTAGTTGTCATCAAGAAAGGAAATAACCGTAAAAATAAAGTTAAGTGCCCCTCTTAGTAACTTTTTTTTTACGGTTAAACAGGTTAAAACAGCACTATGTAGATAGTGAGTGCTTACATGCGATAGTGCGGGTCGGCGCGGAAGGCGGTGATGTCGTGGGAGGGCGCGTGGGGCGTGTGCAGCACTATGTAGATAGTGAGTGCTTACATGCGATAGTGCGGGTCGGCGCGGAAGGCGGTGATGTCGTGGGAGGGCGCGTGGGGCGTGTGCAGCACTATGTAGATAGTGAGTGCTTACATGCGATAGTG